>JARHVA010009676.1:2500-55000 GCA_037957365.1 Torreya grandis
CTGATAACAAAAATGAAAGGTCTATTAGAGCCTCTTACAATGCATAGTTAGATATTCAAGAGGGTTTAATTTTCAATATATTTTGAGATGATAGATATGGATAAATTTGAGTACTATCCTAGTTTTTTGGGAATACCATGTTGTTATGAAAATCAATCTAATATGCACTTTTAGTAGTGTTATATGATCTTAGATAACAAGGAACAACTGGTTGTCATCCCATCAAAAATGAACATAACATGCAAGGTATGTGGAAGGGATAGAGTAGGATGATGAAGAAAAAAATATATTTAATGTCATCAAGTGTGAAAATAAGATAAAAAATGAAACTCTAAGTTGGGAAAGTGAAAGAGTGTGCACCAGACACTATAAACTAGTTGTCATTTATTAATTGATCTAAGGTACATATAAATTTAAGGGAAAGAATTTTGAAAAACTTTAAATAAAATTCCCACATGTTATGAAAAGTGGTTTGGTGAGATAGTAGATAGTATATAAGAGAAAAAAGGATATATATATATATATATATATATATATATATATATATATAAAGAAAAGATGGGTTCCATGTGTGATAAAAGAGCCAATAGAGGAAGCAAAATTTAAGTAGTGACAAGCACATAAGTATGAGGAGGTAAAGTAAATAATTTTCATGAAGTATATAAACGAATGTATAGAAACAAATGGTAAATGTAGATGCACAAAAGAAAAAGGTAAAGGTATTTAAGAAAGTTAATTTCAAACCACATGGATAAATAAAAAATTAATCTACATAAGTAAAAAATGTAAAACATAAGATTATACCAATTGGATTAAAAATCAAAGATTTGAATTCCAAGAAAGAGAGAAAAAATAAGCCTTGTTATAGGGGAACATGTTCAAGGTGTAATTACAAAACAAAAAAATAGTAGATGGATTCCCTTTGCTAACTTAATCAAATCAAGAGTAGAGGAGAATAAATTGGTAAGGCACTTTAAAGAGGTATTCCAAATTAATGTAAATGGGAATAGGCTGTAACTAAACTTTATATGATGTGTAGGGGAAGTCATAAAAAAGACATTTACTAGGAGAAAATTGTAACACATATTTTTTTATTTCTTTCTAGTTTTTTTTGTTAACATGTTGTTTAATTTTTTATACTAAGAATAGGATATCCTATAAATCTAGTTGAGTGAGGAATATTTTAAGGTCCTTATGTAAAAAATATAAATATCTACAATAGGGTTTGCATTGATAATTTTTGTAATAATGGATATTTTTTCCAATTTTATAGTGTAAGAGAATAAAAAGCATAGAGAGAGAGAGGACAAATTATAGAAATATTTCTCAACTATATTGATAAGACATGTAGGACATGACATGAAAATATGTTGTAAAAATGAAAAAATGTGCAATATGACTTATTGGATAATTGGCTGAGGAGATGAGTAAATTAATTAAAATGAGAAGAGAAATGGAGGAATGGTAGTATAAAAATAAAAAAGTAAAAAATTAAAGGGTCAATTGTGAGTGGAGTATGTCAATTGACGGACAAGGGAAATTTAAAACAAGTAATAAGGAATGTATAATATTATGTAGATAAGTGTGTGGGAAGGAATTATGAAAATATTGTGAAATTATGCTCTTAGGGTTGGATGTGTAGGGTAAAGTTATATGCAAAGGGTATGCATGACCAATGAATGTAACTAGTGGATATGATGACCCATATGTGAAAATGAAGTTATTAAATGGAATAATCAATATGAGAGGTAAAACATGTATTGAAATGGGTATTTACACTTATGTGTTTTAAGAGAGAAAGATATAAAAGAAGATAAAAATTATGAAAACCATAGAGAAAGATAATTTGGGGAATTTATAAGTTAGATATGAGATTTAAAAAATATTTAGAATAATGTTGATGAGAAAACATTATTATGTTGTGAGTAACATAACTGGTAAGGGTATGTGAAAAATAAAGTGTGAATTTTTTTTATCTAAGTATTACAAGTTATGGAAGTTTTCCATATAAAAAAGAGGTGAATATTCAATAGGAAGCTAGGAGATAAGGTGATATGACCTAAAATGGAAAGGATAATGATAAATAATCGAGAATTTAATATGGGAGAATGGAGACACACATTCATCAAACATGAAGGGCCATTAAATAAGATTTCATATAAAAGTGATGAAAATACAAGTCAAATATAATTGGAGACACTGATCAAAGCAAACTAATAAAGATAAGCGTCAATTTCTCATAATAGAAATTTATTATTTAAGAGTATTATAAGGAGATACTCTAGTTATGTCTTAGGAAATTTTGTGGCTAAATATTTAAATCATCAAAATAAAGAGTATTGTTTAGCATTAGAGGAAATATGAACAAGTTGCTCTGCATGAAAGAGTTTCATACAATATATTTGGACAACAATGATCTACCTCACTTTAGGAGACCAAAATAAATGATGAAGTGTTTTATAATTCACATCCTTTATGGAAGACTAAACATTATGGAGTGAATATTGAATATTTTTTCTATGATAATTCATAATTTAAAAATTATAATGAATGAAGGTAAACATATGCACAGATAAATGAAAAACATTTCAAATATTAACAAGGTGAAAATGAGTTATAGATAAATTGAATGTAATGATTATCATACAAAATTTGTTATGAAAGTACATAAATTTTTTCCATGACTTATTAGATCCAACATAGTATCCATTTGGTTATGTAATAAAGTGACAAAATATGTTTCATACCTAGCATATGAAGTAGCGTAAAAGAGGACTTATTCAATTATGAAAAATACATTGAAAATTAAATGGTGATGGCATGTGAAGAAGCATATTAAAAATGAGATGAATTAAATTGGGGTTATAGAGACTAAAATATTATTTATATAGTACCTTAGTCTTGTATAATTGTAAAATACCTATCATGGATGTACCTTATAATTAAATACCTTTCCAATACTAAAAGGCTCACATTCACTATCTTTGTGTGCCAGTTTAATTATATTTTAGTTCACCATTATTATTGTAATGACCCATGCCTTATATACTATGAAAAAATCTCTAAACCTGATTATTATCCTTCATTTCTAGTTTAGACAAGTACCTATTTTTAAGCTCCCTAAACACTTTTATCCTAGGAAGAAACATGCATTGATGAAATTTTCATTTTATTAAAAATTTTAAAGTGCCAAAAATTCATTAAATTTAAAAAATAAACACATAAAAGGTTCATCTTGATATATATACAAGATCAACCCTTATTCATTCAACACTTGGAAATCACATATAATTCACAAGAAAATATACCAAATAATCACAATCAAGAATTAAGGTGAGAAAATATGGCCTACTTGTCCCTATTTATATATCATTCATAATATCATTATTTCAACAAGTTTGAATCATTCAAATAATAACCCATGAGCCATATTTTCTAAGTTATAAGCTAGGCCACTTCATGTCTTTACTTATCAAACATTGCACCCTTGTTCACACATAATCCAAAATATACGGGATAACTACATTAGTCTATGTCCCTCTTTAGATTACTATTTATTTAGTAAGTGATCATTGATAGGGGTTATTTATGGTCATCTTAACATTATGATCCCACTAACCCATTTTTCCCATGATCATTCCAAGGGTGAAGATATAGGGTTTGATCATTTGATAAAGATAAATATCTCATGTGCATAATTTGAATAAAATAAAATAAATGTGCCATAAAATCTGGAAGTCTCTAGTTGGTTTCATCCATATCTATTTAATATTCTATACATGACACCTATATTAGAGTTAGACACACGCATTGATCCAACTATCGAGATATGATGCAAGCATTTGAGGACATGAAAATGATATTCTTATAATATGAATATTGTAATATGATCATATCATATTCAACTTATATATTGTTACTTCCCACAACTACATGCACCCATTAAACTAGATAGGTATCATTTATTTTCAATTTATTTCAATATCTATCAATATATATATATATATATATATATATATATATATATATATATATACTCTACTATTCTAGTAATCTCTATTTTATAGATTCCTAATACTATTTATCTTATTTTTCTTGCTTAATATATTATTTAACCACCCTTATGTACAAACTAGTTTAATATTCTTAACCCTATATATCCATCTATCTAAATTTAGGGTTAAACATTTGGTGAACCTAATCGATATGTATTTTCATGCAACTCTTAGTGTGTTGTTTTTTTTTTTTTTTTTTTTTTGATTTGTTAAATTTTTAAAAAAAAATTATATTATTTTATAAATAAAAACAATATACTAACATAATGAATTTATTCATATATTTTTTGTGCCTCTCCTATACTATCATCATTTTATTATTTAGAACATTTCAAATTGATAGGGAATAACTTCTTCATCTTCATAACCCTAAGGAGGGTGATAGATACCATCCGTTAAACTAAGTACATGCTATAAATATTCTAATGTTTAACATGTCCCATCATATGGTTTAAAATTAATCTAATAAATATTCCCTTCCTTAAACCTCTGACCACCCCTACCTACTCTTGATGGTGGGGTATGATTAGGAAATTTTTCAAACCTAAGGTTTGTGTTGGTCAAACCATTATAGATCAAATTCCCATCACTAAAGAAGATATCCAAAGGAAAAACAAATATTTGATCTCAAATCATGCATCAATTCAAAATTAGCTTTCATATGTGTAAAACTCAAAATGTGATAGTAATGTAAATACCTCTGTATCTTTTACCAATGTTGTACCCAATGAATGATCATTTCAAAATCAAGAGTTAGAATAAAATCCATTTACAATAACTTATTTACATAATATGAAAAAGTATAATATTTTCCAAAGTGAGGTTATAAGGGAACTACTTAAACACAACTTAATCACATTACCTCATTTAAAAACTCTAATAAGAAGAAAATATTATTATCAATATCATAGAAATCATGGTCATCATACAAATCATTATTTGGATTAAAAGAATATGATCAAATGAAAAATAAAATTTGGTGATCCTATAATAGATAAATATCACTTTTGGTCATAAAAGTTTCCAAATATTCCAAACAATAAAAAAATAAAAATAAAATATTCAAAAAAAACAAAAAAATATTCAAAAAATTCAAAACTACCAAAAAATTAAGCATGTTCCTAGTTGTACTATTTATTATACATAAGTTATTTGCACCATTTTACTAAATAACACATAATTCATTTATTATATATGCACATACAAATTTTGGGCCTTCCCTCTACTCATGTCAAAATTATGTTGGGGGAATATACTTCTTTGATCATGATACACCTAGGTTTATTATTGTATGATCACTTTCCATTATCATTTTTGATATTATATACTTACACATGCATATATCCATTCTTTTACATTTCATAGTGTACTTGATATGATATGTACTTAATGTTATTTGTAAACACATATTTGTAGGAATTATTATGTTATGTTTATGTTGGTTTCCTATATTTCATGATTATTTAATATACTTCATTGTCTTTCCTTGATTTATATTATACTTATTATTTGAGCATTTGAATATTTTTCTTTGATTATGTCACCCATGCCTTTAATTTCCTATTTAGACATTTTAATATGTCATTATTTATTTTATCAACATTTGGATATGTCATTTTATCCTTTGTGTACATTTGAATAGGTCATGTCCCTTTGATTATGTATCATTTGAACATGTCCCTTGTATGATGTCTCCTTGGACCATGTCCTCTTTATTTGATTTGAGTGCTCTTGTATGTGTACTTGATTATTTACTAATATTTTTATTTTACTGTCTAGTCATTCACATGATTTATATCATGCATCTTAGAAATTGATATGATCACACACTATGTACCTCAATGTTATATCTACCTAGAGATGTTATTATTATATGGTATATGATCCATAAACATCTTATATAATTATATTATCATTTTTAGGTAAGGTAACTAATATATTATACTTCCCATCACCTCAAAAGGGGGAATATCATTTGGGGCATGTCATAGAGGCATGAATTACACATTTTCATAGTATTAAACTATAATGGGGATAATTCCAAAAGGCATTACCTCCACATTTATTCATTACTCAACATTTATAGATTATTGTGGGGACATGTTATGGAAACATGTTCTACACATTTACATTATTTTTTAGAATATACATATTTAGTAGGGGCATGTTATATAAAAATGTTATCTAAACTTTTACTAAGTAAAAACTCGCCATATTTCATAATTATATGATTTAGATACATATTTGTGGTAGCATTCAATACATTGGTAATGTTATTATACCAAAATTTAATCTTGAGATGTATATGAGGTGAAATTTCCATGAAAAGGGCACCTAAAACTAAAAAATCAAATAATTTTATAGATTTCAAATATTATTACAGACTATTATCATACCTACGGTGGAGTTTTATGCACTATTATCGAGATAATATATTATAGTATTTTGTTTACCTTTGTAAGGTTGAGTTGATTAAATCACTTAATCTTACCAAATTTATAAATTATATTTTGTTAAATAATCTAAATTCACTAGACTTATAGGTTGGATTTGATAAAATCATCCAAACTCACTAGATATATAGTGTGTGATGATTAAATTACTGACACTCACCAAAATATGCACATATATAAGTTACATTATTGAGATGGAAAAAACTCAATGGTTGTGTTGAAACTATCATTTACATAAATAATGGGGGCATGTGTCTCTAATCTCTACATATTCATGTACTTGTTGGTTTAGAATTGTCTCAGTTTTATCTTTAATGCGTCATAATGAGGCATCCTTTCAAATCAAATTTATAAAAGTCAAGATGGTTGCATCAACATATGGGTTTACTCCTAACCTTGATATTTATAATTTAATGTGTTTCAAATTATTTAAATTTTATATTTCATAAATTTATTATATATTGTAACATGATCTTGGTTTCATGTTAGTCACTAACTAAACACTCAATTTCGGCTCACACAAAAGAAAGGTGTGTTATATAACTTAGGTACACGTTTATTTCCTTTAAAATATAAATTTAATTAATATATTAAGGAGGGGGAAATGTAGATAATAAAATCTAATTTATATATTAATTAAGTCTTGTACACTTGGAAAATACCTATCATGGTTTTACATTTCAATTATAAACCTTTTTGCTACCAAAAGGATCATGTTCACTATCTCTTTGTGCCAAATTGATAATTTCTTAGTTTTAACATTGTTATTATGATGAACTATGACTTATATAATGTGAAAAATATATAAACATAATTATTATCCTTCACAACTAGTTTTGGACATATACCATTTTTCTAGCTCCCCAGACACTTCCATACCAGGAGGATACGTGTCAGCATATCTGTCCATTTTCATACAAAGTGTCCATTTCCCAAAAGTCATATAATTTTCAAAATAAACATATCCAAAAGGTCATACAAAGTGATTTAATGTGGTATATTTACAAAATGAATTTTTATATATACAATATCAACCTTCATTCATTCAACACTTAGAAATCACATACAAATCATAAGAAAATATACTAGAAATCACTTAATCAAGAATTAAAGGGAGAAAATATTACATAATTTTCCCTATTTCCATATCAATCATATGATAAGTCTTTCTATATGTCTTAATCATTAAAATAGTATCCCATGATCCATATTTTTTTAGTTACAAGATAGGTCATTGTATATATTTATTTATCACACATTTCACCCTATTGCACACATAAGATAACAAATACGGGATAAATAAATTAGTCTGAGGGCCTATTAAAAATAATAAATTTTTAATAATTTCCCATCAATATAATGGTCTTTAGGGTTAGCTCAACACTTTGAGTCCATTGACCCATATTTTCCATAATCACTCCAAGGGTGAAAAATCTAAGGTTTGATTATTTGGAAAAGAGTGTCAACCTATTCACATGATTTGAAGACACTAGAATAAAAGTCATATAAAACCCATACATCTCAAATTTTTCTCATACATATCTAGTCAATATTATGTATAAGACACTTGTAGCATAGTTAAACACATGTGTCAACACAACTGCCCAAATTTGACATAGGCATTCCAGGCCATGAAAAGGATATTCTTAGAATCTAATTATTGCTATAGGATCATGTTCCATTACACTTCCATCTTGTTCTTATCCATAGCTATATCCATACATTAAAATATCTAAGTATAATTTGTTTATAATTCATTAAAATATTTATTAATAGTTGTATTTTATCAATCTCAATTGTATAAATTTAGAATTTTACTTGTTTTAATTTTCTATTAATCAACCTACTTATTCGATTAGTTTACCACCCTTGTGTAAAATTTAATATAATCTTATTCACCCTAGATATACACCTATCTAAATTTAACCTTAAACATGGTTATGATTTTAATATTTATATAGTTGGAAGAGATTGGAGTTCTAGAGGGAATGTTTGATTTCATGGAGGTTGGGGGACCAAGATATCATGGGATGAAATACAGATCATTTTTGTGTGAAAATCAAATGAATGAACCCTAAAAAGGTATAATGAGAATGGTATGAGAGCATAAATTACATGTTAAAATATGAGTATATAATCCCATAATAAATTTCATAAGACTATCATGGTTTTGTAATATTTTATGTTATGTCACACTATGCTTTGGTTACTTTTATGGCTATAAATAACAAATTTAAGAGCAAGAAAAAGTTATGGTAAATGTGTAGTATTTAGAGTACATACTTAATATATTTTATGTCATACCAAGATTATAGGTAGAAATTGGTGAATTTTATGCACTAAGTAATTATTTTATAAATAAGAATAAGCCTCTAAGAAGGATTGTGGTATTAGGTGATAAAGACTCAAATAGTGAGAACATGGTAGTAAATCCTATTATATTTGTGAATACATTATGGAA
Source organism: Torreya grandis (assembly GCA_037957365.1). Classification (NCBI taxonomy): domain Eukaryota; kingdom Viridiplantae; phylum Streptophyta; class Pinopsida; order Cupressales; family Taxaceae; genus Torreya; species Torreya grandis. The sequence continues at coordinate 11,470 of JARHVA010009676.1, forward strand.
TAATTTTAATATTGGTTTGGTGTTGATACCATAAAATATTAAATTATAAACACATCTAAAGATACTAACACAATCTAGGATGGTAGAGAGACCATTAGTGATAAATGCATTTGGTGTCTAGAGAATAAAAAAATAAATAAGAATAAAGATACAAAAATATCAATATATATTAAGAAAGGGGAAGTGAAATGCCATAATACTATATGAGAGTTCATGATATTTAAATTATGGATCTTAGAATAGATATATCAAATATTATGTCTAAGAAAGTACTACAAGGAATACAAAGAATTTGTTTGGAACATCACAAGTAGTTGCTACATAATTTCCAAGTTATGTTCAAAGATAATATATAGTTAAGATTCATGTCAAACGATAAAATATAACAATGGTTATTGTTAAATTTATATGTGGAGGAACTATTACTTCACATAATCAACAAGGAATCAAAAAAATACCTAGACAAAAAGATGTTTTGCTTGCTATCATGAACCCATAATATCCTAGCATTACATGTGAATATTTTTAGGATATGATATAACCAATAAAACTAGGGAGTAACCTAAGTACACAAGTAAAATAAAATGTTTTGAAATGAAATGAGGATGAAATAATATATAAATATGTTTAATTTTTGGATATATATCATGTGTTATGACATATGTCTAAAGACAAATAAAAAAATACAACACCAAGCTAGAGGAGACTTAATAATAAAATATGGAAGAAGATTAAAATAGAGATAAAATGGGGAATGCACAAGGTAATAATTAACATGAGGAAGGTAATTTAAATAAGAAGTAGTAGGAAGAGGATGAAATATTCTTTAAATAACACAATTGAAAAAGTGTGTAGGAGTTGAAAAGTATGTTAGAGAAAGGAGGAACACATTTTTAAATGAACATAAGTTATAAAAATTATTCATCTTAAATAAAATCCTTGGGAATTATTATAAATTGTAATGTGATGGAGAATTTAAAATAATCATTTAAGAATATAGTTGATAGTCACATATAAGAACATTAGTTTAATATTATAGTAAATATAATAGTTCTAATGAATGAATATGAGTTATAATATGGTAAAGAATAAAAAGGTGGAATAAAAACAATATATTTGAGGAAAACAAATACCTTGGTGCATAGGATATCATGGTGAAATTATCCACTAACATAATAAATATAAGTCCAATGATCGACATAGAAGTTGAGGCTACAATAAAAAAAAACCTCTATAGGGAAAGGGGATATTGAATAAATACATGGACAAAGCTCAAATGTTGATAGAGTTATTGGAGAAAGAGAAGCTATAAGTGTTTGAAGGTAATTAAGTGATTTAAAATATTATAATAGAAAAGTTGGATATATAATTTTATTATATTTCAATCACAATTTATATTAAATATTAGCATTGGAAGGAGGATATAAAAGCAAAGAAGATAAAAGAGGTAAAATAAAAATTAAAGGACTTTGTAAAAGACTTAAGGAATAAGAAATGTAGTCCTAAAATTTAAGTAAATTAAGAAAGATAAATATTTTAAGATGTGCATGAAAATGTGGATTCTCACATGAAGAAAAATTAATCCTTTCAAAAAACATTTAGTTGTGTGCATGTATGCTAAAAAAGAGAAAGTCACATTTGAAAAGAAAATTAAGGAAATTTATACATTTAAACTAGGAATGAGAAAAAAAGATACTTATCTAGACTCATAGTTTGATTAATTTTATATAAATACAATGGAAGATGAAATTGATGTGTTTAAATTCCATCAAAAGCATAGACAATTAATTGAAGTCTTATTGAAAAACTATCAATAAAACCTTTATAATGAAAATATGATTAAGAAATTAATTGAGAATGTGTAATATTTTTGACCTCAATTATAATTCGTAATGGATTTAAGGAATAATATAGATAAGGACCTAAAAGAGAAGGTAGTAAAATTTGTGAATACACATTAAACATAAACTATTTCAACTAAATCAAGTAAAGACTTGTATGTGGATAAATAAGAAACATACTATGGGGGAATGTTAACCCCATATATGAGCATAAGGAAAATATTTAAAGACTATATAAGTTTTATGATGAGTGAGTGAGACACATAAAATAATTTTGAACATTTAAAATGTGTAGGATGAAGAGAAAACACATAAATGATCCAAGAGGATTTGGGTCATGCATTCATACTACATATTACCATAGTTGCACATATAGCATTATGATTACATAATCCATTGTATCATTGGGTTCCTTACATTCATGTAAATGGTTTCCTTGTAAATAAATGTATACATTACTACATATTATGAGTAGTGTTATTATTATAACCATCATCCTATCATTAATAATAGTTAGTGACATCATCACACTTTCTGATTATATATAAATTTTTATAAAAAATTGTAATGGTGTGATTAATACTTAGTATTAGTACATTGTATAATAATATACACTTCCATTATTTTTAGGTTATTATTATTTTTTTATTAACCAAATAGGATAATATATTTATGAAGCCTTTCAGGAATATTGGGAGATTATTGGAGCAGACCTCACAGCTACAATTCATGATTTTTTTAGATATGGAAAACTTTTTAAACAAGTCAATAATACCTTCATTGTACTTGTTCCTAAAAAATCTCAACCTTTACACCTTACTGATTTCAGACCCATTAGCTTATGCAACACTGTGTATAAGATATGTACTAAACTGTTGGTTTTGAGAATTCAACTCTTGCTTGACAATATTATTTCTCCTGCTCAAAAAGGTTTCATCTCGGGTAGACAGATTCTTGATGTTGTGATCACCACACATGAGACTATCCACTCCATGGATAAGAGTAGAATCCATGGGATGGCCCTCAAGCTTGATATATCCAAAGCTTATGATAGAGTCTCATGGACTTTTCTATTCCAAGTGATTAGAAAATTTGGGTTTAGTGATAAATTGTCTTGCTTATTATGGAATGCGGTCTCTTCTACTAAATTCTCAATGCTAGTTAATGATATAGAAGTAGTTTTTGGATGATACCATCTTATTTGGTATCTCATCAGTGATCAAAGCTAGAATATGGAAGAATATACTTAATGATTATGCCAGAGACTCAGGAAAAAGAATAAATTTCCAAAAAAGCAATGTGTACTTCTTCAACACTCCCAATGAACTTAGACATATAATCATTGATATCTTAGATTGTGCTGAGGTTGGCCTACCAGGTACCTACCTAGGTCTCCCACTCTCGGTCAAAGAGGTATCTTCAAGTTTTTGGAATGGTATTATGGAACATACATAGAGGAAACTTCTTGGGTAGAAGGGGAAACTACTCAGTAGTGTGGGTAAGCTGTAACTTCTTCAAACATCCTTGCAAGGTATTCCTACTTACTTCATGTCTCTTTTTAAAATTCCTATGTATTTTGCTGAAAAGATGGAACATATCCAAAGAAATTTTTTATGGATGGGAGTGGAAGACAAACAGAGAACATATTTAGTCAAATGGGAAAAAGTGTGTCTCCCAAAATCTCATGGTGGACTTAATATAAGATCCATCAGGAAAATGAATAAATCCCTCCTCTCAAAAGTTAGTTGGAATCTAATTCATAACAATAGTGACTAGGGGGAAATAATGTATGCCAAATACATGCATAGCATTGATGATTCCAACTTTCTTCAATAGGTGGGATTACCCCAAGGGTCTATGATATGGAATAAAATGCTAAAAAGTAGAAGTCTTCTCAAACAGGGAATTAGGTGGAAGCTTGGAAATGGCTTGTAGATTAAATTTTGGGAGGATAATTGGTTAAGGGACAAGCCTCTCATCTCCCAAGGAAACTATGGAGAAATTATAGGCCTGACTACTCAGTTCTTTGGTAATATGGTTAGTGATTATATGGAAAATAATAATGGGATAAAGAGCTGGAAAAACCTTTTGGATTACTATGTGCACATGCCTGAGCTTATCCCAAGAATTTAGGAGATCTAGTAATATGTTCAAGAGATCAAAATCCCACTCTTCCCTTGAGAGGATGAACAATACTGGTGGCCGGATAAGAATGGATTGCTCTCTATCAAATCTACCTATCATCTGCTTACACCTAAAGTTTAGAATAAGGAGGTATGGAAAAAGGTTTGGAATCATAAACTCATTCATAATATTAACTTGTTTTGGTGGGCTACTACCCATAAAAAAATCCTTACTCAGAAAAACCTTCAAAATAGGGGGTTTACTTTGGTCAACAGATGTTTTCTATGTGGTTCTAGAGAGGAATCAGTTTCACACCTATACATACACTATGAGTTTACTTAGGATTTAAGGGGAAAATACTTAACAACTTTGGCATTGAATGGGTTTGCAATTCTAACCTTAAAGAAGTAATTCTCAGCTGGAACTTAACCTTCACACATCCCTAGATTAAGGAACTATGGAAGTAAGCTCTACCATGCTTGAGCTGGACTTTATGGAAAGAGCAAAATCACATAATTTTTAGGGACACTACTAGAAATGTTGCTTAGGTGTTTAACTCCTTTGTTAGGACCATCTTGGAAAGTGTTACAATAGCTCATATTAGTGTCACAGAGAAACCCCTATCTAAATTTAAAAGTCAAATTGCTACCAAATGGAAGGTTTTAAACCTTATCCCTGGGCATGATAATTCCAAAATTCTTCAGAGACTTCATACTAAATGGATACCACCTAAACCCAATTAGATGAAACTCAATTTTGATGGGGCATCCAAGTTGAGTGGTAAATCAAGTGGAGGAGTAATAATAAGAAATGAAAAAGGAGGGATGTATCTTGTCTATCTTGGTGGCATGGGTTGCCAGAGCAATAACTATGTTGAAGCTATGGCCTTACTCTGGGGATTAAAGTTAGCTATATCCCTAGGAATTAGAAATTTGAATATTTAGGGAGATTGTAAGTCAATCATAGATGTCGTTAATAAAGCATCTAACATTGGTATCCATCTAAAATACATCATTACAGACATCCAATTTCTTTTACAAAAGTTTTCCAAAGTTGAGATTACCCACACCTACAGAGAAGGTAACAGGGTCGCTGATGCTTGTGCCAACCTTGGTCAACAATTCTTAGGATGGAGGGTATGGTGACAAGGGGCTCATATACCCCCAAACATTAGAGAGATCATTCAGGAGATGACGAAGCATGAATGATTCACATTGATGATGAAGATAGATTTCGAAGGTGGTCCACATGGAGAAGGCCATTGCGGATCATGGAAGCGATGGGTAATCTAGGGAATGCTGAAAATGTGGACAATGAGAATCTTAAGGATCTTGTTAATTCTATAGTTATGTAGTTTCATCCTTTCTGACTCTGGTCTTTCTAGTGTTTTGTTTTGCTTCTAACTTTGTTTCTCAACTGTGCCATTGGTTCGGTGCTGGCATCTTTTGTTTGCCAGCCTTCCTATATTTTTTGACTCTATAGGGTTCGGCCCCTGGTTTGGCACCTTAATTAATCAAAAACAACATATGATCTCTTATATTGTATAGAATTTAACATAATATAACTTTACTATTATAGTTCTAGATCTATTATCACTTTGTTTTTATTTAATGTTTATTTATCACATTGAGTTTAATGTCTTTGTAATTTATTAAACCACTTCTACACCTAAATTATTTAATCCAAACTAAGTAGGTTATCCAATGGGTCTCCTCTTGTGACTGAGATCAATGGTATATGATTCTACACACTTCATATCATTCCTAAATGGTATCATGGTGTTTGTAAGTTTTCATAAATATTTATATTCTAATGCATATAAGATATAATTATATGAAATTAGGGCTTGATACTTGTGATCATTAGTCATAACTTACTTCACATCCTCAAATGGGAGATAAATTTGTAATGACACAAACTACATAATGTTCCAAAAAATTATACAAGATGCATTCCAGAGAAAATGATAATATTTGGGATAATGTCATGCATGTGAACAAGAAAATAATTTTTTTAATCATTTTTCACTCCTCAAGAAAAAAATTTCTAAATGCCTCTAATTTTCATCAACCATTTTTACTTATGCTATATAAGGTACAAGTCAATCTAGACATGCCTATGTTTAAAGGTAAAATATATTCATATATAATAGGTCATTGGATTAACTTTATATTTTCATACTATTCATTAAATCACTTAACTAACCTAGAGAAAATTACATTTTCCCTCCTAAAATTTTATTTATTAGTTAGGAAATGGAAGGTAAATTATTGAACTACACATGAAGAAGATCTTAGTTTACACATATGTTTAGACACATGGAATAGTTTCATAGAATCAATTTTAGTAACTTATTATCCTATTGGAAAAAATTATGACCAATACATTAATTTTTCTTATCTTTGATAAGGCAAAGAGTATTTTTTTGAAATAATACACATATACTTTCCACACCCTGGTGTCCAAACTTAGGATTCAAGATTCAAAGCAGAATTTTGTTCTAAATTATAAGTCAAACTTGAGACCTCACATCCATTTAGACTTGGATTTATGATTTTTATCCTCTATTTTAGAAGCCTAAAAGTATATTTCAAAGTTTTAACCAAATGTTAAGGCCAAGACTAAGACATAATATTCAAATTTCAAGACTAAGAAACAATAGTCTAAATCTTCTTAGCATAATTCCAAGTCAGGGAATAAATTCAAACAATGACAAAATAAGAGTAAAAATCCATAATATGTTCATAAAAATTAGTCCAATACTAATATGTGGTGTTTAATTCATAAGTATATCAATCATTCTACTAGGAATAACTTACATGCACAGCTTGAGGAAATTGAGATAATCACCGTAGCACCAAAAGGTAAAAAGATCATGAAATCTATGTCAAGAACCATAGTGGGTAGCACAAACATCTATAATACTCTTATATAAATAGAGAAAAACATAAATATTATTCCTTTATATAATTTAGATAAATCCTCAATCAATATACTTCATTGTTGATAATAAAAGTGAGAAGACCCTACTTTTTCCTAAATCAATTCATAGATTTAACTTCGATGCCTAACCCATAATCATACTCCATCAGATGGTTTAGTGTAGGATTTGAGAAACATCTGACTCAATTGTGTTAAGTGGTGTATAACATAAATCCTTTGTAATATATAGTTCTTTGTGACATTGTTCCACCATCAGTATGTGATATTATTTTAGGTCAACCATGTATTTTTCATTGACATGAGATTTTTAAATAAAATATTAGAAGTGTTTTCTTAAATGTTGGTGATTTAATACACCACATATCAGAAGTATATCCAAATATATCACTCATTATCACTATCTAGTGTAACAATTTAGTCATATAAAGTGGTAATTTCGAGCTTTTGATGTTGAGAAATGAATGAAAGAAAGCCTTTGTGGCACCTATTGTTACCAGAGTTATTTCAATGTTAATAAAAAAATATGCATTGACTCTCAAGTTGTAAAACTATAAGGATTTATTCTAGCTACCAGAAAACTACGTACATAGTATATGGTAAAGCAACTTATTTATATGATCCCTTGACTGCCTCTTCCTAGTACTTCATTATAGCATATATAATTTCAAGATAATTAAAATTAAGCCAAGAAATCCATGAACTCATGGAAAAGGGACATATCAAGACCAAATAATCACCTTGTTGTATCCCAATTATACTTGTGCCAAACAAGGATGGAATGTGGAGGATATGTATTTATTACTTATTAGTCAAAAAGAATACATTGAAAAAATACTATCCTCTTTGAAGGATTGACAATCTATTGGACTAGCTCCATGGTGCAAAGTAATTCACTAAGATTGACATGAAGTCTAGGTATAATCAAATTTATATTGACCCTATAGATGTTTGGAAGACATCCTTTGAGTACAAATACGGTTTATTTGAATGGTTAGTCATGCCCTTTCAGCTTGACCACTGTTTGAGCCATATTCATGTAGATGATGAATGATATTCTTAGGCCATTCAAAACTTCACTTTTTGTATTCCACCTTGACAACATCTTGATCTTTAGAAAAATACAGGATGAGCATTTTTAACATACAGATAAATTTTTTGAAACTTTGTAAAAATAAAAAAATTACACAAGCATGGAAAAATTGTTCATTTTCCATACCTTAGATTTAATATTTTTGATACATTATAGACACAAATGGAGTGAATGTAGGCCTAGCCAAGATCCAAGTCATCTAGGATTGGCCACACTAAAATAGTCTCACAAAATTTCTTAGCTTTTTAGGATTATAAATTTTTTGCCAGGTATTTGTACTTAGTTTATCTCACATGACATGGTATCTAAACCAAGTTACCTAAGGTGGTGATAAATAAAAATTCAACTTTGTTCCTTCAAAATAGAAATCATTCTAGGAATTGAAGCATAAACTCTATTTCACACTAGTACTTAATTTTATAGACAATCATTATCCATTTGAATTTGATATAAATTCCTATGAATCTATGCTTGGATTAGTTCTCACTTGACATGGTCACCTGATTGCTTACCAAAATTAAGTTTCACTACACTGATAAGGAGCTACCCAATATATGATCATGATATTTATTTTATAATTTAGGAATTTAAGAATTATATCTTGGGAAAGGAGACTATGATACATAAAGATCATAATTCATTTCAATTATTGCATAATCATTACAAGTTTTAGTAATAGTGACATCATAAATGGTATTATTATCTCTAATAGTTCCATTTGACCATATAACATAATAAGGTAATTAAAAATCTAGTTGTGTATTACTTAGACCATCCTCCGATTCAAAAACTCATTTTTTACTTGACCCATGTAGACATGAAGTCAATGAATGGTCATAATGGTATCCATCTAACAAGGATTTTCTAGATATCTAATGGAATTTTATCTTTGGTAATTTAGTTCTATAATTCTACTTACATGATGGTCTTCTCTATCATCTTGGTAATTTGTGCATTCTACATGAGGAAGAGAGATTTAAAATAATAAGGGAGGATTATTTTATCAAGTTTGTGGGACATTTTTATGATTAAAAATAATCTTTTAGTGTTGTAAATGTGTTTTTACTAGTAACATGTCATGTTTAATGTCTCAAAATACATTGTAATGTATTGTATGTGCCATAACAAAGCCTATAAATAATAAAAAAGGTTTATACACACCTATTCCAATTCTAATTAGACCATTGGAATTCCTTTCCATGTAATGTCTCTCAAGATACCTTACTACCAATCATGGTAATGATTTCATCTATGTAGTTGTTGACAGGTCATAAAAAGTAATCTATAACATCTATAGAAACAACTCAATTATATTTATTATATGTTTAGATATAATTTATAATGTTATATAATATATTATTTGATATCACTAGATTTTTAATCCATTTATAGAAAGCAATTTGGTCAATGTTAGGCATAAATTTGAACAATGCCACTAATTTCCATCCCCAAATTCATGGATAGATGGAAGTAGTTAAGAGTGTATAATTATAATAATCGACACACTTGGAATGAAATTCTACCTTTTCTTCAACACAACTAAAATATATCTCTACATAGCTCTACCACACATAACCCTTTTTAGGTTTGTTTGGGTTTTTATCCATTATCACCCATTAACGTAACTTATCCTATTCCACTAAAAAAAACATAATCTCAAAAAATTCAAAAATAATTTGAAAATTTTGAAATAAACCTTTATAGATAAAATAAAGAATTCTATTTTTTTATAAAAGTTACTGAAGAATGCTAATTATAACCAATTAATCCAAACCTTAGTGAATGTATTTTATGTAAACATTGATTAAAATTAAGTTTGGTCTAACCCTACTGAAATAGAACTAAAAACAATATTTTTTCTAAAAATAAATACTACTGATTATACTTGATGGTAGTACTTGAGTGCTGGGACATGTATAGTTGATCACTAGTTAAACCCTAACCTTCAATCAATTTTAAATGACTAAAAATGTTTGAAACCCTATGTGAAATAGCTTAGCATAGTACAATATCTATAAAATGCTATGATTTTGCATAGCTTGACTAAAAATGGTCACTGTAAGGACACCATACAAATCTGTATGGATATGTATTTTTTTATACTGCCTAAAATTTTTATGCCCTAGATGAATGGACCTATAAAAATAATATTTAATGAATCGAATAGAACCATTTTAATCTATGAATGGAATTACAAAATGGGTATGAAGGGTTTCATCCTCATACCTATAAATTGTAGGGTTTTCATCTTGGATGGAAAAGTATGCTAGCTTCAAGCTCTCTAATAAATTATAAAAATTGAATGATAAGAATGTATGTAATTATCCTATTTTTCACCTTTATTATAATTAATTTTCCACTAAAAAAATAAAATCAATTTAAAACTACCTTCTATTCTAATTTCCTCTCTATTTCATAAAGTAATTAATAATTATTTTTAATTATAATTTTCCACTTATTAGGCTTATAATTAATACTCTTTTGGCCCACTTTAATTAATAATACCCTATTAAATGTCCCTATTTTAATTTATGACTTAAAATTACCCTTGGGAACACTTAAATAATTGTTAATAATCTATTTACCTTGAATTTGTCCCTTTTTAAGAAATTAAATAGACTTTTGGGTTCCCTATTTAGATTAGTTCAAAAAGGGGACATTACATTCTACCCTTCTTAAAATTTCTTGCCCTCAAGAAATTGAAAATTTAGATTATCATGTATCTCTTCTCATTCCAATGTATTATCTTCTACTAGGAGGTCCTTCCAATTTACTAGATACTCTATGATAACCTTGTTCCTCAAATTCTTCTCCATGTAATTGATAATAGACTCAGGAACCAACATAATCTCACCTTCATCATCCAAAGGAGGTATCTCAATGAAAGAAGTAATATGATGTACTAATGCCATTTTGAGGAATGAAACATGGAACACTTTATGAATTTTATTGTTCTCCAAAAATTCAAGCTCATGTAAAACCTCTCCAATCCTCTTTATAACCCTATATGGCCCATAAAATCATGGCTTGAGATTTTCAGCTCCACTCTACTTAAGGGAAGACTTCATGTATGGTTGTAACCTCAATTAAACCAAGTCACAAAAATAAAAATAAATTTATACATGGTGTTGTTCTGCATAAAACGTATTTTGGTTTTGTGCATGTTGGAGGTTCTCCTTGAGTATTTCAAAAACTTCTTAGTTTTGTACTACAAAATCTCTATCCCCTAGTAATCATCTATCAATAATAACCAAATCTATAAATGGGGAGGAATCATATCCATATAAAATTTTAAAATGATTCATACCACTAGACATGTGATATGTTATATTATAGAAATACTCCCCCATGTATAACCATTTAACTCAAGCTGATTGTTCTCTCATCACATAGTTTATCAAAAACCCTTTTATCCATTTTTTCATAATTTTTTGTTATCCATCAGTTAAAGGGTAGTATATTATTCTTGGAGTTAATTATATACCTATCAAGTGAAATAGATCTTAAAAAAAACTAAGGAAATGATTACTCCTATCACTCACAATGTTTTTAAGCAATCCATGGAATTTAAAAACCTCTTTAAAAAATATATCAAACCACTTGAAGTGCCTTGTATTCAATTGGGAAAAGAAATAAGTGAGAATAATTCATGAGTTTATAAACCATAGTAAGAATATATGTTTTACCTTGGACCTTTGAAAGACTTGTAATGAAGTCTATAGACATACTTTCCCACTTCTTATTTAGAATAGGCAAGGGCTATAATAGACCAACTAGTATGGCATGCTCTACTTTGTTTTGTTGGCAAGTTGCACACTCTTTAATATATTAGAGAAATTCTCCTTTAATCCATTTCCAAAAGAATTTGTCCCTTGCTTACTTGTAAGTCTTTTAGTAACTTGGGTGACCAACCATGGGTGTGTCATGGACAACCCTCAAGACTTTGACTTTTACTCTTGATTCATATACTAATTTTTTTTATTTTTGTACAAGATGAGGTCTTTGACCACTATGTAACTATAATATTTCCATTTACCTTCTATAATTTCATTAGTGAAACTATTCTTTGTATATTAATCTATAATAATATCCCTCCAATCTTTGTAAATTCTAGACATAACACATAAAAATGGTTTCCTTGAGAGTACATCAGCCACTACATTATTTTTACCCTTCAAATATTCAATATCAAAATCATATGATTGAATTTTACTTGCCCAATATTTTTGTCTATCATTCAAGACATTTTGGATAAGGAATAACTTAAAGATATTGTGATATATTTTGACCACAAATTTTCCACAAATAAGATATTGTATGAACTTTTCTACTACATGCATGATTTATAGCATCTCCTTATCATAAATAGATAACCCACACTCTATATTTTTCAATTTATATATCTCAAAATTAGTTGGATGTCCTTTTTACATAAGGGCAACCCCTATTCCTTCCCTTTATGTATCACATTCAAGCACAAAAGGAATAGAAAATTCTAGAACAACAAGTATAGGATAGGAACTCATTATGTCCTTTATTTTGTCAAATATTGATTGGGTTGTTTCTTACCAACTAAAAACTCCTTTCTTTGTCAAATCTATTAATGGGACAACTAGATTTGGAAACCCTTTAACAAACCTTCTATAAAATCTACAAAGGCATATAAATCATCTTAGGAAGTAGGTGGAGGCCAATCTAATATATCTTAGATATTTTCCTAGTCCACCTCTACTGCTTGGGCATTGATTACATACCCTGAATACAAAATTTTGTTAATTCCAAATTCACATTTGGACTCTTTTGAAAAAATAGTTTTCTATTCCAAATTTTCTAGCACTATATCAAGGCATTTTAAGTTCTTCTCTAGGGTCTTACTATATACCAAGATTTCATAAAAAACACTAGAAAAAATTTCCTTAAGCGCTCTCTAAAAATATGGTTCATGCATGACTAAAATGTGGTGGAAGCATTAGTTAAAATTAAGGTCATGACCAAGAATTTAAATTTCTCAAAGTGACAATGTAAGACATTCTTTTGCACAATTTCGTCCCTTACCTTGATTTGATGATAACCTGATCTCAAATCAATTTTTGAAAATTATATGGCACCATGAAATTCATATATAAGCTCATCAATCCTAGGAATATGATACATGTTCTTGATATAATTTTTATTTAGTACATGGTAATCAATGCACATTCTCATAGTTCCATCTTTCTTCTTCACTAAGACAATTGAAGAAGTAAATGGACTAGAACTTGGCCTAATGTGTCTCATTTTTAGCAACTCTTTAATGACCTTCTCAATATATTCATTAAAGGATCTAGGTTGATTGTAGAGGGTAATAATGGTTGGTTTTAACCTTGGTTCCAACTCTATCACATGCTAAAATCCCCTATTAGGTGGCATCCCTATAGGTAATTCACTAAAATCTTTTGCATGATTTTAAATAATAACCTAAATGTTTGGATGGTATGACTTCTTATATATAACTAGGGATGAATTTATTACCAATTAATGGGCTACCCAAGCTATTTAGCCTTTCCAAAATAACATTTCCATTCTCTTTTCTAAAACTATAATTAGAGCACCATTGGCCATACCTTACAATAAATCCTCTTTCCCATCAACCTTGAAATTTAACTCCATACTCTTATAGTTCTATGTAAATTCCCCAAGGGAATATAAACATTGCACACCTAAGACTAAATTTATCTCACTTATATTCACCACATAAAAATCATCACACACTTTATAATTACCAAGGGTGATGTATAAGATCTTGACTCTCTTTATGCAAGAAATTGAATGACCATCTACAATTGTAACATTAAATCCAATAAATTCCTCCATTTTTATCCCTATTTGGAAAACTAACTCCTCATCAATTAAGTTATGGGTTTCACCACTATAAAATAAGACCATAGCCTTTTGACCTTTAATCATTCCACATATCTTGAATGGATGGTATCTAGGTGCTCCTAAAAGTGTAGAAAGAGTACCATCTATAATCCTTTCTTCTACTTTAATTTTAGCTTTAGGGTCTTGTTATTCCACTCTTACTTCTAGTTCTATCTTATCTACCCCATCATCCTAGATCACTTCAATTTAGTGTAGTTGGACTTTTGGCAGACACCTATGGCATGGTACTTGAGGATCCTTACATATGAAGCAAAGATTATTTCTTCAAAGTTCATTTCTAGTTTCCAAATCCTTGATGAATTTTGGTAGCACATTGGGATGAAAATTAACTTATTTCCCTTGCTTATTTTTCTGCTTTGATACCACTGAAATAAACCTTTTTAGATAAAATAAATAATTCTATTTTATTATAAAAGTTTCAAAAGAATGTTGATTATAACCAATTAATCCAAACCCTAATGAAATTATTTTCTATAAATGTTGATTACAATTAAATTGGGTCAAACCCTACTAAAATAAAAACAAAAAACAATTATTTCTAAAAATAAATACTATTGATTGTACTTATTGGTAGTGATGGAGTAATGGGAAAGGTATGATTGATCACTAGTAAAACCCTAACCTCAAATAAGTTTGAAATGACTTAAAATCCTTAAAATATTAGGTGAAATAGTTTAGCAAGTATTATAGCTCTAAACTACTTTGATGCTTCCTAGGTTGATTGAAAATGGTCACCGTATGGATGTTGTATAGATTTGTATAGATCTTTATTTTTTTATACCTCCTAAAATATGATGCCCTAGTTGAATGGACCTTCAAAACTAATATTTATTAAATCTATTAGCACCATTGTAATCCATAAATGGAATTACCAAATCGGTATGAATGGGTTCATCATTGTACCTATAAATCTAATGGTTTTCATCCTTTATGGAAAAGTATGGTATATTCAAGCTCTCCAATAAATTTTAAAAGTTGAATGATAATAATGGATGCCCTTTTCCTATTTTTCACCTTTTTATAATTACGTTTCCACCCAAAACCCTAAAAGTAATTTAAAAATTACTTTTTGTTATAATTTCCTCTTTACTCCATAAAGTAATTAATAATTATTTTTAATTCTAATTTTCCACTTTGTCTTATAATTAATATTTTTTTGGCCCACATTCATTAATAATACCCTTTTAGATGTCCCCCTTTTAAATTATGACTTAAAATTACCCTTGGGAACATTTAAATAATTATTACTAATTTATTTCCTTATATTTTGTCCTTATTTAAGTCTAAAAGAAATTAAATAGAGTTAGGGTTTCCCTATTTAAATTAGTTATAAAAAGAGGGCATTAAAAAAAATTTAAATTCATTGGTCACATCCATCACCTATAGTAACAGGTGAAAACCATTATGAAATATGAAAGAACAAAGTACAAGCAACATCACGACAAGCATCAGACACTTTACACATTTTAAATTGGTGATCAAGTTTGGCTACAAGTGAAAAAGTAAATATTTATAGGACCTTATTGATATATTTGTTAAATTAATTATGGGCCCTACACAATCACCAAACAAGTAGGATATAACACTTTCAAGTTCAATATTCCAACATACATTGGATTGCATCTAGTACTTAATGCAAAACTCTTGAAATAATATTTTTCACCCTTTTTGTATACTTAAAACATGTTACAGACTCTTTAATAGATGGAGATCAATCCAGATTACAATATTCTAGTAAAATTAGATCAAGTCATTGATGCTTAAGTAAAACAAACATGTCAAAAACAAATCTATCTCTTTCAGATAGTCAAAGTAGGTCAAGTTACTTCCCAAGGAATATAATTTATGAAAGTCCAGGTTGCCAATTTATTTCCACAACTCATTATGCACCTCATGTGATAGGGACCATTGTTCTCTAAGAAGGGGTGAATGATATAAGAGGGTCTAGATCATGTACTCATACTACATATAGCTATTGTTGCATGTCTAGACTTCCAGTTACTTCAACAACTATGTCAATGGGTTCCTCACCTAATAAATAAAAGGATTCCTTGTAAATTTGCCTATAAATTAATACACAATCCTAACAATGTTAGTAATATAACCGGTGTTATATCATTAATAGTGGTTAGTGACATCACCTTGCTTGTTAGTTACAAATAGGTTGTTACCAACATTTTTAATAGGTCAACCAATGATTTATCTTATTATATTGTATAATAATGCAAACTTCCATTATTTGTAGTTTATTAGTATATCATGCAAAACCACATAGAAAAATAGTTAGGAATATTTATAGCAAGAACATATGATATCTCATATTGTACAATAATTAACATAATATAAATTTTTATTATAGTTCTATATCTATTTTAAATTTCTTATTTCTTCATTTTTTCTTTACCACATTGAATTTCATGTTATCTGACATTAAGCAAATCACTTCTTCATATGACCTACTTAACCCATGTTAAGTAGGTTATCCACCAATTCTCCTCTTAGGCCCTAAAACAATAAATATGGATAATCCATAAGTAAATGGAAACATCAACACATGGGTTAAAAAAACTCAAATCAAGATGAAATATAAAGGTGGAAGAAAAAATGTCAATGAGAATTTAACTAATGTATTGAATCTAAGTAAGAAAAAAGTTTATGGAAAGGGAACAATATAGGCTGAAAATAATATAGTATGATGGAAAGATAATATGTTAGAGAGGATGGAATCATGGATTTCTATTTGGAAAATAAGGATGAAATGGAATTAGAAAATAAAAATATCATAGAGGTTACATTTCTCCAATAATAATGTAAATAGTGACATCGACCTCTCATTTAAGATACTTGATCTTAGATTGGTTATACATTTGCAAAATAAGAGTTAAAACATTTGAATAACAATGTGAGCTATGGTTTTAAATTTTCATGAGATTTACAACTATATGATTCATATGGATTATCATCCTTAGATGATGATCATTATAATATAACATGAGAGTATAATTTTTACAATTTTTATGTCATCATGAAGATGGATTATTATATGATAAAGTGTGAATGTGTTATTTTTTTTAATCTATTTTACTTAGTGATTCTATATGTTTTTTTTAATTAATGATGCACATGCACATTTCTTTATTTTTTCCCTCATAAAGGTTTCTCAATAATCTATTATTATATTTTATGTGAGTTTCAAAACTCTAGCTTACATAATATTCTAGTGAAATGACTATTTTTATTCTCTGTACAAGGTCTAATCTATGTAGGATAAAGGATAAGACATAAATTTCATAAAAACAAAGATAAATTATGCCATACTAAAAGAAATATTTCTCTATAAATAAAATAAATTTAAATTAAAAAATAAATATAAATGTATATAAGGTGTACCTATTGACTTTCTAAGTCTCCCAAAGATTGTAAAGATCTCACAAGGATCTTACAAAAGATTTGTGCACTTGAAAAGTATGGAGTTATTTAAATTGAGAAATGTGCAAATGGATCATATTCATGCCCATGCCTAAGTAAATTAGCATACATCTATGAATTGACTAAGTTTTGACTTGAATTCACAAGGAGTTATCGATGTACACCACATGAATAAATACTTTATCATACAACCTAAAATGGAAGACATGTTCAAATATGCAAAGCCTCTATCTTCAAATAGTGTAAGAAGAAGTGCACCCAAGATATCCTATCTTCATGCACATTCTTATTCAAAAGGGTCCCTATGCCTTCATGATGAAGTCTCATACCAAATTTTAGTTTTTTTCTTATACACTATAATAAATCACAAACTATGATCTATGATGCATATATGCTACTTCATATACAAGCACAGTGTCATGTCCCCTTTTCAAGTGACATCTTCAGACTTGATGATTAGCCTATTATGTGACCTTCGTAGGCTGATAGGATGGATAGAGGGTCATGATGGAGCTTGGCTTGGCTTCGATTAGAAGAATTCCTATAGTTGGCTTTCATTTGGGCTCTTTCAAACATGTTTTGCCTGAGCTCCTATTATTTAGGGACTTCTAACATGCAGTGGAGCACCCTTATTTTGGCATGATCATGTGTGGAATCACTCCCTGGTTCACCAAATTCAGATGGTTCGAGGATCTGACACATATTGAGGGAGATATTAATATTTGATTAATATAATCAAACATTAATTATTTGCTTTAATTTTAATTAGAAACCCTAATTATAATTGAAGAAAACCCTAATTAGGGAAAGCATATCTTTTTGGAGGGTATAAGGGTTTCTGATGGAAGAGAATTGAATGATTATCCATTGATGATGAATTGATTATTGATTTTGATAGTGAAGAATTGTTCTGTGAAGACTGAGCTAAGGGTTCTAGGATTCCATTTGCATTGGAGAATGTCCACTCTTCAGTGTGTGCAATTCAGAGGCTATGAAATATCAGCTAATCTATTGCTATTTTGAGAGATAGCTTCATATAGAAGTTATCACAGAGGTTATAGGTTTGGGAGATAACTTCACACAGAAGTTATCATAGGAATTTCAGGTATTTATTTCCTTAAGTTTTGATTTAATAAATTATATAGATAGAGATCTTTAGATCAGGTATCAGAATATAGGCCGCAACATATATTTTGCTTTTTTATAAAATTTGTATATATCTGTGCAATTCTATACCATTCTGACACAAGCCAGACAGTGCCACATGGGACATAGAAACCAACATCGGCATCCCAGTGACTGACATTGGCTGATTGAAGACCAACATCGGCATAACAACCAATTGACATCAATCAACGTCGATAGTATATCAACTGATGATGGCGACTATGTTGTTGACACAGCAACCTAAGAGCCACACAAATTTAGGTTTTATGTCCAGATTTGCAAAAGATCATGTTTTGAGACTATATTTGTATTCTTTATATGCATGATAGAGATTCATTATTGTAATCATTCTGAAGAATAATAAGAGCACTCATTTGTGAGTTAAGAGATTTACTGTGGTTTATTTGAATTTATCTTGCAAAATCATATCTTTGTTCAGAGCTTTTGTATTTCTATATTCCCTATTTGAAGGGGATATTATAGTGGTATCAGAGCTTTTGACTTTCTAAATTACCTATTTGAAGGGGATATTACAGTGGTATCAGAGCTTTTGACTTTCTATATTCCCTATTTAAAGGGGATATTATAGTGGTATCAGAGCTTTTGAATTTATATATTCCCTATTTGAAGGGGATATTACAGTGGTATCAGAGCCAAATTCCTACCATCTTGTTGGGCAAACCAGAGCTAAATTCTACCATCTTGTTGGGTAGTTTGGGTAGATTGGATATTAAATCAGCTAGTAAATTATGGGTACTTCAAGTACTCAAAAATAGTGAGACAAGGATATGAAGAAGCTGAAACAAAATTTGAACAAGTTGGTTGAAACCCAGAGGAGGATGTATGAATTCCTTTCAGACCCTACATTCGAAACCAAATTAGTACGGCATATGACATCCTTTTTTAAAGGGGCCACAACACCACCTTTGGATCGAGGGGCTCTTAGCTATCTACATAGGAAAAAGCTTTTCTTATACTACAAATATCCATATGATGCCAATCATGATTGTCTTTTGAGGCCTAAAGGCAAGGCAAATCAGGTAATATGGGCATATTGTGAGGATTCAAAATCAGAAGATTTCAAACAGCAGGATAGTTCTAAGGAGTCAAAGGCAGAGGCTTTAGAGCCTAAGGTAGAGGCAATGAAGGTGGTTCAATCAGATTCTGAGAGACATGTGGATGAGCTTAGTCATGAGGATTTGGACTCTCAGTTAGTTGCAAAGGATGAGGGAGCTGGAGATTGTGATGATGAGATAGTTTTAGCAGCAGCTTCTTCAGAGTTAGATGAGGATGAGTCCAATGCTAACATTCAGAGTGTGGAGGTATACTCAGAGGTTAGTACATTGAGTGTTGTTGGTGAGTAAATTCCTATAGTTGTAGCTGAGGAACATGTTGTTGGAGCTGACACACATGTTTAATATTTGGGAGTACCTGGTCCTGATGAGTTTGGCATACCAGTGGAGTTGAGTTTCTAGATTGATTCTTCTCACACTGATGACAGTGTGGTACAGTTGGTCATGCCACCTTTATAGAGGGATCAGTTATGGGATGGACTGGCACCATCTTTTGTAGATGGAATTGACAGTTGCAAGTTACATAGCCTATAGTATCGACACATCCAGGGTAGTTGTGATTTTAGAGATTGGTTGAGTTGCATTCACCAGTTTGATTGTGGATTCCTCTTGCTTATATTTTAGAGGATATTGCAGGAGCTTGCATTGATTATCATGAGTATAGATCATGACTACATTTGGGATCCAGGTGGATTGGTTGGTTTATTGTTTCGAGATTGCTTGGGGACAAGCAATTTCAAGAGGGGCAAATTGTCATGTCCCCTTTTCAGGTGACATCTTCAGACTTGATGATTAGCCTATTATGCAACCTTCATAGGCTGATAAGATGGATAGAGGGTCATGATGGAGCTTGGCTTGGCTTTGATTAGCAGAATTCCTATAGTTGGATTTCATTCGAGCTCTTTCAAACACATTTTGCCTGAGCTGCTATTATTTAGGGACTTCTAACATGTAGTGGAGCACCCTTATTTTGTCATGATCATGTGTGGAATCACTCCCTAGTTCACCAGCTTCAGACGGTTTGAGGATCCGACATGTATTGAGGGAGATATTAATATTTGATTAATTTAATCAAATATTAATTATTTGGTTTAATTTTAATTAGAAACCCTAATTCTAATTTAAGAAAACCCTAATTAGGGCAAGCATATCTTTTTGGAGGGTATAAGGGTTTCTCATGGGAGAGAATTGAATGATTATCCATTGATGATGAATTGATTATTGATTTTGATATTGAAGAATTATTCTGTGAAGACTGAGCTAAGGGTTCCAGGATTCCATTTGCATTGGAGAACATCCACTCTTCAGTGTGTGCGATTCAAAGGCTATGAAATATCAGCTGATCTATTATTGTTTTGAGAGATAGCTTCATACAAAAGTTATCACAGAGGTTTACAAGTTTGGGAGATAACTTCACACAAAAGTTATCACAGGAATTTTAGGTATTTATTTCCTTAAGTTTTGAATTAATAAATTATATAAATAGAGATCTTCAGATTAGGTATCAAAATATAGGCTGCAGCATATATTTTGCTTCTGTATGGAATCCGTACCGATCCATCGAATTTTTTACCATTTTGACATAGGCTAGACATTGCCATAAGGGACACAAAAACTGACATTGGCATCCCAGTAACCGACATCAACTGACTAAAGACTGACATCGGCATAGCAGCCAACTGACATCGACCGACGTCGGCAGTATATCAACCGATGATGACGATTGTATTGTTGACACAACAACCCGAGAGCTGCACAGATTTAGGTTTTATGTCCAGATTTGCAAAAGATCAGGTTTTGAGATGATATTTGTATTCTTTATATGCATGCCAGAGATTCATTATTATAATCATTCTGAATAATAATAAGAGCACTGATTTACAAGTTAAGAGATTTACTGTGGTTTATTTGTTTATTTGAATTTATCTTGGAAAATCATATCTTTGTTCAGAGCTTTTGTATTTCTATATTCCCTATTTGAAGGGGATATTATAGTGGTATCAGAGCTTTTCACTTTTTATATTCCCTATTTGAATGGGATATTATAGTGGTATCAGAGCTTTTAACTTTCTATATTCCCTATTTGAAGGGGATATTACAATGGTATCAGAGCTTTTGACTTTCTATATTCCCTATTTGAAGGGGATATTACACACAGACCCTAGGTATAAAGATAAGACTTTAGAAGACTATTTAAGGGGATACTTGGCACAAAATGGTAAATTTACATGCACTCTCATAGAGGACATCTATATCTATTCCTTTCACTAAACTCGTATCCCACTACTCAATCTAACTACACATCCCTCAGTGCACATATGTCTCCAATAGGCATAAGGTAATGATTCCCATGCCAATTTAAAGTGTTTTTATTCTATGATCTCATAATTCATATAATGTGATTCATTTTATGTACTAATGATGTGGTAAGTTCAAGCGATACTTGCATAGTGATTACCAAGTGATGATAAGGTATAAGAGGTTGTTGGAAAAGCAATTGAGTAATGTTCAAAGCCTTGTTAGAAAATGTAAATATGGATGTAGATGTTAGATTTTGGAATATGAGTACACTCCACCCC
The DNA here is from genome assembly GCA_037957365.1 of Torreya grandis. Lineage (NCBI taxonomy): Eukaryota > Viridiplantae > Streptophyta > Pinopsida > Cupressales > Taxaceae > Torreya > Torreya grandis. Next base: position 33,638 of record JARHVA010009676.1, read on the forward strand.
TTTGATTTTTCATAGAATCTTCCACTCTCAAACACACATGTGGATCTAGAGAAATCCTACCACTAACTCTCAGATCTGAATCACTAGGTAGATTTTAAGAAGCATGGTCATAGTGCTACAATAGAATTAAAAAGTTGTATCTACCTCCCAAAATTTCACATTAATTATAAAAATGCTTTATCCATTATAAAGGCCTTTTTATTCATTGTAAAAAGGGTTGACATTTTTAGGTAACCTCATGAAATAAAAAATTTGCCTCCAAGAGAACTTTTGTTGGTTGAACCTTGCATGTTAATGAGAATTAAGTTCACCTCTCTATATTTTTCTTATACCCTATGTTTTATCTATGTATTTTTATCCTTATCTATGGGTAATATTCACCCCTCTCTTCATTGTCCATTCCCATCACCTCTATGTAGAGCTTAGAACTCACTTGCAGGTCATATCATGTACACATTTGGGCTAGGCATTTTTTATGGATCATTTATCATCCCTCTTAGTATTTCAATAAATTCCCACACCTCTATGTGAAATAATTATGCATTTAGAGTGGCTTTGGTAGATTCTATGTGATAGCATCATGTTCTTAAATATTTGTAGTTTTTTCATGGTAGGTGGAGTGTTCACTCTATTCTTGGTGTATCACCTTTTATTTTCTATATAATTATTACCTTATCCCTCCATTTTCCCACAAAAATCTTAGCTATAGATTAGTGGTAGATTTAATTTTTTACTCTTTAGTTATGCATATTGGTATTAAACTAGGTGCACTTAGAATTGAAGGAATTTGGCCTACTCCTGAGGCTCATCCCAAAGAGCATAGGGGTCCCATGCCTTGGGGATGTTTACATCATTGTGATGAGATAACTAATTATCAACATGTATAGGTGAGTGATAACACTTCCATGCCCAACACTAAACACTCTTGAACCTATTTAGGCATTTACACTTAGTCCCCTATCATAAAATATCACTGAATTATAATACATATTTAGGTGCACATTTAGAATGATAATAGTTTTTAGCACACCTGGTGGGACTAGTTTGAAAAAAGAGATAAGGAATTGATGATACCCTTAGCTATAAAGTGTTGAAGACACTCCATAGAGTACCTAGTGATTCTACATTTCTAGTCCACTAGTTTAAGTATTTTGAGTGATTCAAAATATGTATTTCAACCCCCCATTTCATGAAAAATCTATTGTCAAACCTTATCATTTTTCACACCAAGCTCACGAGAGCACTTATAACCTTCCCCTAGTTCAGCCCCTATGGTAACTTGCTTATGCTTTATTATTCCTACATAAGATACATTATTTATAATCAGTATTACTACCCTCTTAATAAGCCTCAAAAGAGAATTAATGAGATATGTCTAGACTTACAAATACAAATGATGGAGATTGAAAAAGAGCAGGGGTATGTCAAGCAACAATAAGAGATTGTTCATAAAACTTACACTTAGAAGCAAGAGATGATGGAACAGTGTAAATTATAAAGGGAATGCTTGGATAGACAAATTGTAGATAAATAAGAGTAGATTCATCACTTTCTTGTGAAAATGTAAAGAATTGAATTTCATTTAACCACCTCTAGTCCTTCCTTTCTCATCTTCAGGTAGGCTCCCCTAGTGTTCAATAGCCAACCTATGAGACATAAAGCTTCTACACCCAAAGTACCAAAATTTAAGTAACATAACTCTTTTGTGGTTTCATGTAAATCTAAGTACCAAGATTTAGAGGTCTCATTCCTTTACAAGAGCTTGCACCCATGCCAACTCAAGAACCCATCTTTGCTTAAGATCCTCAAACATAATCGTGGTAGCCCTCTTGGGCTATACACCCCAACTTCACAATATTAAACCTTGTGAAACATCCTTTTCATCCAACCAAAACTTTTTTCCCTCTTAACATCTCACTATTGAAAAGATGACCTATTATGTGGAGCACAGATGAAGTCTATGTAGAAGAAGAGGAGGGTGACTCAAGTAAAGAAGAGATCAAGAAAGACTAACCCCATTATGAAAACAATATAGATATAATGAGATGGAGAATTAATTAGGTAAGAAAATGAATGAAGTGGTGATATAAGAGGAAGATCTAAATGAAAAAGGGTCAATCCACACTAATCTAGAATATCCCTAAAATCCTAGTCCAAACTTCTCTTGGGTAAATGACCTATTGTTTGATGATATGAAAGCAGACCTCAAAAAAGAATCATACATTTAAAATGAGTGTACACCTAAAGATAATGATTATAATCACTTCAAGGTTGGTCTATAGGCACAATCATAAGGACAAGAGGAAGGCTCTTTTTAGGATGATCTAGATGAATTATGTTCAAGTTTGGATGATAAATTGACATCCCTTTAGGGGCATACCCATGACTAATTATATGAAAACTACCATTTTCAATCACATATCATAGAAAGGAAGGATGCACATGTAGATGGGGTTATAACCTCACACATGGAAGAATCCTATAGGGGTTTAGGTACACATCTAGGCACAAATAAGTCATCAAAAGGATCATTCAAATTGAAGGAGAAATACCAATGAATATATTTTTACAAAAAACATGAAAATACATAAAAAGTTATGGTAATGAGTGATATCAATCCTTGCATGCCTAGACATGTCATATAGAGATTTCTAACAGGTATGTTAGATTTGAAGTAGTATCTATGAGATGAGTGGGGGAAACTTACTAAGTTCATAAGCTTATCTGGCATCAAACATAGGCCTCCTGAGCTTTATAAGGGTTAGTCTGAGTAGATAACATAGCTAAGCATTGAGAAATATGGGAGGGATTAGATAAATTTCTATGACATTAGCCATTTTGGAGTAAATTTTATGAGTAGATTGATGGATTCATTCATTAAAAGGAAGCCCAAATAAACTAGCTTCCTTGAGCACTCTTCATAAGTAACTAGGACATGCCTCCTTCATAGTAAACACATTCCATCCCACATTTATCCATCACATATAAAAAATAGGGAGATGAATAGTGAAAAGGATCTAAGAGGTTTCTATTTTGACATAAGATGATCAAGGCTCATGTTTTTAGGTTGTATATAGTAGATTAGATTAGTTTGAATAGTATTTTTTTAAGTGTTTATGTGTAAATTATATAGTCTTAATTTAGTTTTGTTTTCTTATAAGTGTGTTTCACATATATATTACTTGTTATTTTCCCTTGACTTTATTGAGGGTAGGAGTCAATTTAGTTTATTTAGGCTTAGGCTAAATAGGTTACAAATTCAATAACTCTATGCCCAATGGATTACTTAAAAGGCTACTAGATTCCCACTTAACAATAAAATGGCCTATAGAGGTTGTTAGAAGTTTTGACTTTCTAAGTCACCCCTATCTTGCATAGATCTTATAAGGATCTTATAGAATATTTGCACACTTTCAAAGTGTTAAGTTATTTAAAGCAATTCACATGTAGATGCCTCCTATATACGCTAAGGCCTAAAGTAGTCGATGTAGATCTAAACATTGAGTATTTATTTACTTTTATTCACAAGGAGTTCTTGATGTGTTCCATGTGAATAAATCCTTCATCATACAAACTAAAATGGCACACATGTTCAAGTACATAGAACCCCCATCTTTAAACAATGTAGGAAGAAGTGTACCCAATATCTCATATCTTCATGCACATTATTATTAAAAAGGGTCCCTATGCCTTCAAGATGAAGTCTCACACCACATTATAGAGTTTTACTTCTACACTCTCATCAATCATAGACTATGATCTATGCTATACACATGCTATTTCATAGACTAGCATAGACCCTAGGTGCAAAGTGAAGACTCGAGAATACTATTTAAGGGGAGACTTAGCATAAAATGTTAAAATTTTATGTACCCTTATAGAGGCCTTCTACATCTCTACCATTAACTAAACTCACAACCCACTACATAGTCCAACTGCACAACCCTCAATGCATAGATGTTCCCAAAAGGCACAAGGTAATGATTCCCACAAAAAAATGTGGAAATTCATTCCTATGGTCTCATAAGTCATAGACTTTGATTCATGTTACATAATGTTGATGTGGTAATTTAAAGTCAGACTCGTACAATGATTTCCAAGAGGTGGCAAGGTATAAAGAGGTAGTTGGAAAAGTAGTGGAATGATGTTTATAGCCTTGTTAGAACAAATAAATGTGGAAGAAATAGTCAGATGTTTAAATATGAGTACATGACACCCCTTTGAATTTTTTAAGAATCTTCCACTCTCAGACACACATGTGGATCCATAGGAATCCTAACACCAACTCCCATATCTAATCCACCAGGTAGAATTCAAGAAGCATGGGTACAGTGCTATAATATAATTAAAAGTTTTATCTTCTAATCCAAGTGGCACATTAATTTTAAAAAGGATTGATCTATTATAAAATACTTTTTATTCATTGTAAAAATGGTTGACACTTTTAGTGAACCTCATGCTACCAAAATTTTCCCTCCAAGAGCACTTATGTTGGCTAAACCTTACATGTTAATGAGAATTAAGTTCAGCTCTCTCTGTTCTTCTTACACCATGTGCGTTATCTATGTTTTTTTATATTTCTTTGTGAGTGATATTCACCCCTCATCATTAGCCATTCTCAACACCTCTGTGTAGAACTCAAAAATCACTTGCAAGTCATAACATGTTCACGTTTAGGTTTATGTAGGCATTATCTATGGATCATTTATCATCCCTCTCAATATTGTACTATGTTCTTGTGACTCTATGCAAAACACTTATGCATTTAAAGTGTCCTTGGTGGAGTCTTAATGATAACATCTTGTTCTTAAATATTTGTAGTGTGTTCATGGTAGTAGGATCACTTGATCTACTCTTAATGTATCACCTTTTATTTTATATAAAATTCGTACATTCTCCCTCCCTTTTCCATAAAAAATCTTAGGTTTAGACTAGTGGTATATTTTATTTTCTTATCCTTAGGTATTTTCATTGGTCTTAAACTAGATGCACTTAGAATAGATGGAATCCCACCTACTTTGAAGGATCATCCTAAGGAGTACAAGGGTCCCACACCTTATTGAAATTCCCATCATTAAAATGAGATAGTTCTTGCTCAATTAACATAGGTGAGTTTTAACACTTCCACACCCAACACCAAAAACTCCCATGTCCTATGTAAGTCATTCACACTAAACACCCTACTGTAAAACATCCCTACATGGTAGAACATCAGCAAGTGCACATTTTAAATGACAATAATACATTTAGTATCCTCTTAAATTTTTACCTTCCTGATAGGGTGATTAGTTTGGGGAAAATTTTTAAAAGCTTTGTCTAAGTTTATATGACGTGTCCCTTCTATTCTTCTTAGCTTTTTACCTTGCCAAAAAAATGCTTACTTTTCTAAAATAAAATATGTTATCAACAAAATATTCTATTTATAGAAATATACATATATTATTCTTTCAAATTATACCTTACCCAAGAAAGTGTACTATAAATTACGTAATAAAATAAAATATGTATTTACTTATTTTAGTAATTATTGTGATGGATTCTCAAATTGATAATAAAATCTCTAAACCTAACACCAAAAAACATTTCTGTTATAATACGAAAAATTTAAAATATTTAAATAATTTTAATATAATTCAGTTTACAATATTATTTCATATATCATCAAAATTTTATAAATTATAAAGGGTATCTATATGTAAAACATTAATTAATTTACATATTTTACAAATTATTTAATTCAATAATATGTGTGGTCTTCCCTCATTTATAATATGGGAAAATGAGCAATAAATGTGACTAGTAATAATAATTTAGCATGTCTTGTTTTTTTTATTTTGATACTTATATATAAGGGAGAGTTATACTCCATTCAAAAAATATCATAGTGCACACCTTTAAACCTTTGGAAAGGAATATTCTTTAATATATTTAAATCATAATTAGTTTTTTTATACAAAATATAACCCATAAAATTTTTAGAAATAGGTATAACAAGATATAAATATAAATTATACATAAAAATAATATTCATAATGTAATAATAAATGACAAAGTGTGTTTCATAGTTTTCATAGATCTAAAGAAATTTTTTAGGAATAGATAAAGAAATGAATTTCTAGACAAGGAAAATTGAACAAAAAAATAGTAGAGAATAAATAATATCCTAATAATAATATAGTTATTTACACTAACATAATTAATTTTATTATGAGCTATATATTCCCATGACAAAATTCACAATTGTGTTCATCACCTTCATCACTCCAAAAACCTTTTTGTATTTTCGATAATTTCTTGTAAATCTCTAAAAAATTAGTCTCTTAAAAAACTTTGGCAACATATCACAAAATATAAAAATGTGAATGCATTTAGAGTCATGTGTCACCCTTAAATTATTCTCAATGATTTAATAAGTTTTAAAATTTTGGTAAGGATCATTCTAAGTATATCTCATGTCAAAAAATATTTTAGTAAATGAAAGGCCTAGTCCTATATGAATTTCCATACTAGAATGAATGGATGGAAAAGAAATGATTAATTTTTTTTTAAATTTTTATATAAATGCTTGAATTAATTAATATTTGAATTTCAAAATAGTTTCATTTCATAATTTTTTATTTATGTATTTCTCAAATAATTTTCATTCATGGTTTACCCATGTATTAATAGACTTTTCAAATTATAATTTACAAACCTATTAGTTCATAAGCCCAAAAATAATAATAATAAATGTTAAAAATCAAGATAAAAATGCATGGGTGACCCAAAACAGAGTTCATAATGACTTGCCCCAAACCTACCTTGTACAATTCTAGTAAAAATTAAAAAAACAAATTAAAAATGGAGGGGAAGGGAGAGGAAAGTTATTAAAAAAAGGAATGAGGAGAAAAAAGAGGAAATTATTTAAAATAGAGGGCAAGTGCATACATAATATTTTAATATCCATAGATAATATATGAGAACAAAAGTACCAAGTAAGAATGTAATTCTACAACTAATAACTACCCCCATACAAAAATTAAGTGTCTACATAATGCCCCACTTTGATGTGTGTGTTTCCCATATATATCAACATAAAACAAACAAAAGTTGGAGGATATAAAAAATATTTTATGCTCCTAAATCTCTTGAAATAGATAAAAAGCTACCATAATATCTCTAACACTCTTATAGACCTAAAAAAAACATTTGCATGTGGATAAATGTCCAAAAATTTAATGACATGTTGAAATTAATAAAAACATAACTAAATATGATACACCTAATTATGATTCATTATTTGGCAATGAACGCAATATGAATCCCAAACATCTATGAATCTATGTGAGTGTCATGTGGTTCACATGATAATGGCATATACACAAATAAAAACTCACAATAATAACCTAATAAAATATTGAAAAACTAAATTGTAAACAATGCATTTGGTGTTATTAGAATGTGAAAAATATGCCCATGTATGAGTTCTTCACATCACCAAATTTGTGATAGTTGAGAATTCCCATATAAAAATACAAGTGTTGAAACCCATGCTAAATCATGAATATATTTTGAGTATAACTCTCAGTTAATAATAATAAAATATAAATAAATACGATGCAATATAATAAAGACTAGGGTTTGGAATATTCCTAAAGAGATGACATGACATGAATAATTCTCATGCAATGGGTACATTGTGAGATAGAAATATATCTCTTTCCTTCCATGGAGGATAAAAATAATGTTGAAAAACATTGATTCTTTGGATTTATTAATAATAATATATATAATCATTAACCCTACTAATATATTGTAAACACCAAATTTTGGCCTCGAGGTAGTTTTAGTTGTTAAAATACATTGTTATAGGGTATGAATGTGTTTATCAATTATTGATTAATATTAGACTCTTGTTGGTGAATTTTTATTTTATTTTAGTCCATTTATTCTCCCCTTACCTATTTTTATTTCCCCTCTCCCTTTTTTCCTCTTATTTTAATATTTTGATGAGCAATGTAGTAATATAGTTCTCATTTGCTAGAACCACACCACTAATGTTTTGGTATACTAGAATTTTAGTTCTTTAATTATAGTTTTATTTTTTTATGCTATGATAACCCTAATTTTAGGACTCCCACATATTTTATTCCCCATTTTTTACCTTTATTTCTAGTTTGGTGTCGCCTTATGAACTAATAGTGTCATACTTTACATTTTACAAGTCAATAAATAAAAATGTACATTATTTTATATTCAATAAAAACCAAGTTAATGAAATTATATTTGAATACAAAGGTTAATAATGATAATTGAGTTAAAATAAAGGTCCTAAAATTTATTTAAATATCACAATTTGGAGTGTTTAGGATAAAATTTGATTCGATTTTTATCTTTATTTGTATATGCTAGTGTTGAAATTCATATAGATATCAAGGCTTTCATCTAAAAATTCATTGTTTAGGTGCATCCAATATAATCTTAAAATTTATTTCATATAAAAAATTCATGATACTAATTAATTCATTGATTCACTCATATTTATTTATGCATTTGATGAGATGTTAGTGTTTGTAGATAAGGAAATATCTTTACTAGAGAGTGAGATATTTAGAGCTTACGAGAAAAGGAAAAGGGTTTAAATTTATTTTTTAATAATATTAAAATTTAAATAACCATATTTTTATGGTTATATAGGTTATAGTTAGGAAGTGCCACATTTTTAGTCATTTCAAAAAAGTTATCAGTTTGCTTTATTTTTAATTGGTTTTGTTCACCTTACTATTTAGACAAGTTTCCTATTATTTGTTCATTTTATCTATCTAAATATTCATGAAAATTTATATATTAATCTAGAAAATTATATTCACATTTTTAAATTATTATGGTATATTCCTTATTGCAATAAGGTTTAGTTTTAGGTGAGTGGAAGAATATGAGATTCCAAAAGCTTACAATTCTAAAACATTGTTTTGATATGTTTGTATGTTAAAAGAAAAAAATATCTCTTTATGAGATGTACAAATATATTAAATTTTGAATTATTTATAGATATATAAGAATAAATGGATATCTATTCGGAATAGATATCCATTTAAAACTAAGATTTGTTTTAATTAAATGTCCATTTAGAAAAGATATTCATTTTGCTTGTCACTAAAAACCAAAACATATTACATTTCTAATTTGTTTTCCTAACCAACATCAATATTTACTAATAAAATTTATATTAATTTTTCATATGAAAATAAAATTTGGTTTCGTTTCACACTCCATATAAAACATGATCTTATATCTACATTATCTAGGTACTATTTTAACAATTTTTTTCAAAATATTATGTTTGTTTAGTCAAACTTTTGATGATTTTTTAAAAATTTATTTCCATTTTTAAATTTATTTTAAATGAAAAAATTGATGTATAATAAAACTCAATCCCAAACCCAAAGCATGTTGATGAAATTTGTGATGAGAAAAAACACATAAACTAAATCTTCCTTCAATTCATGATGACTTTTAAAATAAATATGTGAAAAATAAATGAAATAACTATAGGGTTTGTGATTCCATGCGTAACTATGGTGTAGGTATATGCACATATTAAATTATTTTTGGCTCATTTTCATACATTACATATAAAATATTTCATGTAAGGTAGCATTCATCCTTTGAATTTTTGAAACACCTTCTCACTTGTCAAACATACATATTCATTACACACACACTCATGAAATACATGTGTAACATTATAATTATCATCACATGTGAATCACATGGTTTCAATTTTTATTTCCATTATATTTTGTAAAATCATCTCACATGCCACATATGTCTTTGGGTTGGTGTGAAACACTCTTCATTTTCATGAAACGTCAACATACATGTAAAAGAGATTTTCTACCACATAGCATACCAATTGTGACTTTATATATCTAAAAATCCTTAGGGAATATTATGGAATCATTACACACTTGTCAATCCAAATTATCACCTAAAATAGTGTTAATGTTAAAAATATCCTCTTAATAACACCCACATATTCGAATTCAACATGAGATCTGTTCTCAGTGTGGGACTGATCCTTGTAAATAAATTCCAAAGTTGACTAGTTCCATTTCCCATTATAATTATATTATATAAAGTATAAAATACATGAAAGGGATACATAGTGAATTAAATTCATAAAAATAAATGGTGATTCAACAAAATAGAAAATGGGAAGACCTTTTACATATACAAACATAATGATCCCAATATTTATGAAGGTAAATGAACAAAAATTAATAAAATTAATGTAAGGTAAATAAGTAGCATGTAGACTAAAATAACATAAAACTAAGAGGGAAGATAAATAGATCCACATAAGTCTGTATTTTACAATATCCTTTTGTAATGCATTACATACCAAAGGAAGGTTCAATATATTCAGTTACATTAAAATAAAAGGGGTCTAGATTTGAATTGAATAATTTAAATGTGTGAAATAACTCCCAAGATATTATACATTTATTAAAAATTAATGATTACAATATATAGCATAATATGGAGAAGAAAAATATTAATATTTGTATGATTAAGTATATGAGTAGTTGAGAAGTATTTTCTCACTAGTCTTGTTTATTTTCTCTTAAAAATTCTCCATGTAGACATGATATCCTCCAACATGAAAAATATTCATCGATTTAATTAATTATTACCCAATATGGGATAACCTTTTAAAATTATGCATGTTTGTGTACCTCATTATAATGATCCAATGTTTCATACCACTCTATAATTTTAAATTAAAAAGTCAAGATTGCATCTCCATGGACTACACTAAATTATCATTTCCTAATAAATTTGACCACCATATATTTTAAATAAATGTATTGAAACCTATGTTATATTAATGAATAATCCTTTTAGGTTAATCCATATATATTTTTTTATTTGAATAAAATGTTTGAATTTCTACTTGGGTAGATGAATGGTTTTAAATTAGTTTAGGTAATATTGATATAAAAACATGAGGACTTAAAATGATCTTGTGTCACTCTATATAACATAAAGATATCAATACATTAGATGCAAGAACATCAAATGGTTTGGAATTAACATTATAAGGTTATATGGGACCCATGGTGAAAGCCTTCAAATAATAAATCCAATGTTATAAATAAAAATATCACAAAATCAATGATCCTTATAATAATCAAATAGTTGGAATTGATTCTAATATATTACACCATTTTTCATTGCCACATTTTTTTTTTAATTTTCAAAGGTCCATAAGGAATTTATCCAAAAACATATAAAACCCACCCAAAAGTTATTGATCCAATGGTGTGAATAAGATTTTTATAATATTTCACCATATTTATTCAAAACCACTCAAGTGTTCAGGTTTAGAGGATATGATAGACATATATTCTCATTATAAATATGAATGTTTTCATCCTTATATTAAATATGTTTGAATGGTTTAAATAATTTTTAGGATATTATAAACTTATACATATTTTTCATTCCTCATTAGTATGGTTCAAATAAGGCATAAGATTTGAGACATCTTGCAAAAACAAGAAAAAACTTCAATATTTAAAAAATAATGAAAACTTGTGTGGTGAAATATGTATATATTTTAAAACATAAAAATAATCATGGATCTATAATTAGAATAATAAACATTCTCACTTCACCTTAAATATTTTATGAAATATATTTTATGCATTTTGAAAAAAAAATCTTTAACATATTATTTTAATTACATATATAAAAACTTCAAATTTTATAATATTGTAAAATGAATTGTCACACTTATAACACACACACATGCATGCATATTCTAATCATCATATTTATGCATGCATATAAACATATGAAAGATACATAGATGAGATAAATACATAGAAAATAAAGGATATTTTTGACATCCCATTCTTATATAATTTAGACATATATATTGTTTTAAATTCTTTCACATTAAACCTAGAAAATTTAGAGGACATTTATCTCTTCTAATCACATGAATTATATTTCTTAGTCTTACCAAATATTTTTACATGTTTTTATTTAACCTATTATGTATTTTAATATAAATTACATCTACGTATATAAAAATTATGAATTTTATTATGTAATTGGTATTTTAATACTTAGATTACTTTCCATGCAGTCTTAAAATTTATAGCTTACCTCCAAGCGCAACATTTCCCACCACATCAAGTTTTAGGCCCCATGGTGTAGACCATTGGTATTAGAGTAAAATATATCATTTTCCTATAAACATGTGAGTGAAATTTGAGAAATACAGATTATCAATTCGTTTGGTTTCAAATTATCTATAATAACACCAAAGTAAGGGTAGGATGACTGATTCCCAAAGAAACACTAACTCATCATCAAACATTCAAAAGCTTTTTAAAACACCACAATAAAATTAAATATTTAAATAGTTTCATAAACTCATGATGCATATTGGATACAATCAAATCTTTCTTACATATAGTATGTATATCCATTATTTTACCTTAATATGCCATTCAAAGTTCAAGTCAATCATGACATTCTAATGTTCACAGGAACAATTAATACTAGAACATTGGATGGCTAGTTTAAAAACTTGAGTCATAATTTTTAGTTAATTGATTCATCGATGCTAAGAAGATCACCTTTGACATGTTTAATATGTCAATTATGGTGTCTCACCAGTGGATAGATATTAAAGGTAATAACATGCAAGGATACATACTAATTAAGTCTTGGAATAATTTTTCAAATGTACCTAAGTATGAATAATAGCCCCTTAATCACATTTGTTATGAATATATAAATTTAAATTATTTGAAATAATGTAAAGATCAGTTTATGAAATCCTAGAGTATTGAGTTCCATGACTACGTTGTATGTATATGAAAGGATTTGGTAGAGTAGAATAAGGTGATAAAGTACATCAATATGATCACACATAATTTTTTTGAAACTATGGAGTTCATGAATTCCAAAATATTTTGGTAAGCTTAACACAACTCTTCTAAGATCTAAGACAAGGAAAAGACAAAAAAACATTCTTCTTCATCTTGCACCATGTTAAGACCTCTCATTGTGAAAAATCATCATCTTCCATTTCCACATGTAAGAAAAAATGATTCCAAGGGGTCAATAGAATAAAATGTCTAAAAAATAATATAATACTACCAAGTATTTTACTCTATGGAAAGGAAAAATAAAAAGGTGACAAATGGTGCCATCACCAAAAAAAACTTCACATAGTAATTCAAAAATCCATGGAAAACAATCATTTATTGTGTGGTATATATTAGATTCCCACACCAATGAAAAAAAATGATCCATACTACATTTTAATAATCACCATATCCACTACCATTGACATATTTTAATAATGGGAGCATTTAATCCACACTATGTTGTAGGGAAGTGGTCAAAATTTCAATGTTTTCATTAATACTAGAAGTTAGAGGAATATTATTACATAATGTACAACCCAATGTCATGTCCTTACCACTACCACACATATAAAACCATAGTATTTAAGTTGTTTACAAAAATGGAAGGTATATATGTGTGATGGAAAAGTAATTTTTAGTATAAATTCAAGGCCATGGAGGAAAATATCACTTATAATGTTGCATCACCCGAGGTCTCAAACATATTATTGGGAAGATTATATTTATTATATCACAAAACTAAATATCAATCCAATACATATGTGGAATGTTAAGCTTAAATAAATCATTTAAACCTTTTAGAGTTAGTTCCATTAACCAAAATCGCATTTATATCTTCCAAAAAATTCCATAATATTGTCTAACGCAAAGCACCTATGAAGGTTAATAAACACACATTGGAAACATGCCATGCTAGGAAAATTCCACCTCATCAAAAAATTTATAAGTTAAAGTATAAATATAGGAACACATTTGAATAAGTGAAGGGTTTACCAACACATTTCAAGGTAATACATAACACCAATTTTTATCCTAGATGACCTCTACCAAACTATGCACTCCATCGCATATCCATTTGGGAGAATAAAAAAGTTTGATTCCAAATACGAGATATTATTGATTAAGGAGAAATAAGACACAACTCTTCTCTATATGAAATCCTAATTATCCTTATTACAAATAATGATGAAACTTTTCATGTTTACATAGATGATCATGTGCTAAACAAGATCATAATGAATAACCAATATAAAAATCTAAGCATTATATACTTCTTGGAAAATCTCTAATGTATGCAATATTTCAATAAGATCGACCTAATTTTTGGTTTTCATCAAGTACTATTCCATATTGAGAATGTTTAAAATTCAAAATTAAATATGGAGTAAATATTATACAACTATTCAATATTCTTTCTAGCTTGACTGTGCCAAAAAAATCATGCAATTCCTCAACTCCATCATCAAATACTTAGATGACATCCTAATTTTAAACATTAATTAGGAGGAGCATGTGGATCATATCTCGTGCATCATAGAAACTCTACATAAAAATAAGTTGTAATTTAAATTCAGTAGGTGTACCTTCGGTATCATGTAGATTCATCACTTAGTCTACATCATTGATTTAAATTTCAAACATGTACATAAATATAATATCAAAGTATTATAATAGTGGCCAAATCCATGAAATCTCATTTCATTGAGGAGTTTTCTTGGGCTTTCTAACTTCTATTTCATGATTGTTATTAATTTATCACATTGCATTCTTCTTAGTCATGATATGCATACCAAACTAACATTATAAACAAAAGTTTTATAACATTATGATTTTGAGGACCTTAACAAACATCTCTATAAAATAATTTTCTATCAATTCCTAACATTTTTTTACTCTTTTAAGGTTCACATAGATGCATCTAACTTTGTACTCATTATAACAATCATACAACATAGACATTTGATAATGTTTAATCCTACATGGACATATAATTACTTATTATTTATAAAAAATCACTGACATGGCTCAATGGTACTCCACCTTTGATAAAAAGTTGTATGATATTGTGTATGTAGTAAAAAAATAGAACTACATCTTAGGGAAAGAGATGATTGTTTTTTTATCATAAGACATTTCAAGTCATATGAACATAGAATAAGTGCAAGAATGTGCACCACATGAAGTGGATAAATCACCTAAATATATTTAGTGTCATGATTAAGCAAAAAGAGGTTAAAAATAATAATTTTTTAAAGTTCCTTAATTTACCATTGGTTTACATGCTCATCATTATGTTAGACATGTGTCGCAATAAATTGTTTGACTAGGTAACTCTATACTCATTGAAAAGGAATTAACATCTTACAACACCCTTAGGTAGGGTGAAAAGGTTTGAGAAATATATTATTTTGACTACCTTATATAAAATTTTAGGGATGTTTGTGTTCAGGATTGTGCACCTCATTAGAGACACGTTTGGGTGGTGCACTATGCCAAAATGGAAGGACAAATTGGCATCGCCATGACGCTATAAAAATTATAGTAGCATTGCATGTGTAGATATATGTTAAACACTAGATAAAGTATTTCATTTTTTTCATCACTAAGCCCAAAATTAATAATGTAGGACTTTAAACACCTCTACCAATTCTTTCTAGGCCATGTAAATCCATCACCATAAATTTCATAACTAGACCACCTATAAAGAAACATAACCACTATTTATTTATTATAGTCTATAGGCTACCTAATATGTCCATCATGGTTTATTTAAATAAGAAAATCAAAAAAATAGAAACCATGCACTCTTTATTCAGCTATGATTGGATTTATTTTATATTGTTCACATATATTATGTTTTATCATGACCCATAGTTTGTTAGTTGATTTACAAAATATCTATGAGGCATAATGGGTACACAATTAAAATAGTTGATTATATTTCATCCATAAAAAATATAAAAATTTAATTTTTCAATCACATATATTTTGATCTTATACGCATGTATAACAATACACATATACACACTTCAGATGATAACTTGTTAAAAATTCAACATCCCTCCTATAACACATATTTACATAACTATATAGGGAATAATCTATTATATATATGTCTTAGTTCCAATCTAATGAAACTATTAAACATATCCTACCATGCACCATATGAAATGGATTCACACATATTGTAATATGAAATATAAAAGGCATATAATTTTATACATCACATCCAAACCAATGATCAACAAGTCTAGTAGATACTTTATTACCAACAACTGATGTATAAATCACACCATGACATGCTTCAAAAACCTTAGGAGTTCAAGGTTGTTATAAATTATAGTTACACATTTATAATGAAAAATTCAAAGTTCCACACAAGAATATTAAGCATGTGTGCTATGGTCCATACAACATCTTACACACAATAGGAAATAATATTTTTTTCATACCCTGTCATAATACTTTGATATGTATCCAATCCTTAACTTGGAACTTCTAAAGTATTACTACCATCCTAACTTGAGACAAAAAGTACAAAAATAATTTTATATTTTTATCTTTTACATGAAGATTTAGTGCCTATGGTTCAAAATGATCAAAGTGATAACAACATTCACCTACTCAGACACACATTATTTGTTATAGGTGGTTAATGTTTGATAGTAAATTTATTAGGATATGTGGTACAACACTAAGAAAATTTAAGTCTAATTTACTCAAATATTTGAAGGTGTAATGGGGACTATTTAGTTTCAATAAAAGGTGAATCATCCATGTAAAAATTAGATGTAGATATACATATGTTTTAAAGTGAATTTTTTTCCTTCACGTATGTGATACATTGTAGTTTCCATGTAAGGTAGCAGTCTTCCTCTAAGTTTCCACAATATGTTATCACTTTCAATGGATAATTATTTAACTATATACACACTCTTGAACTACACACATTGCATTTTCATCGGCATCCATCTCACCTCATGTGGGTTGACTTAGGTTATCTCCATGAGTTTACACATCATCATATCTGATGCATGAGCATTTTTAGGGAGTATTTTTAATTTATGTATATTTTGTTAAGGGTAAATGATATAGTCTGATTAGTGGTAATTTTAGAAGATTTGAAAGCTTTAATATAGTAACATGTTTGAATAGTGTTCAATAATCTTAGATAATGTATATTTGAAAAGCCCAACTTAGTATCCATTCCACCAATAGATAACTTTGAGATAATTTTCCTATAGAAAATAGGAGCATTATTAGTATATATTGTATTTGCCTCTATTTGAAAAGATATATAGAATGTAAAAGCTTGACATAGTTAATATAAAAATATAACATTAGAAAATAGTTGTTTTAAATTTTTGTATAGGTGAGAAGATAATAAATAATAAGGAAATGAAGAAATATAACCATGAAGAAATAAATTTGTTTTTTTATAGCAAATTCTTGGTCTATTGCACCTAGAATGGAGTAGCGGTTGCATGCAAGAAAGAAATCAACAAAATTGCAATTGAAAAGTTATCTTTATCCTTCTGTGATGACATGCAGGAGTAAACATGTGTTGAATAATTGAGACTATGGTGTGTAAGTCTCACATGATTCTTTTAAATGCTTTGTGTGAACTTTAGCATAGCAGATTTGATTGCATGATAATCTTTGAATTTATTTGATTCATAGAATGCTTTTAGTAATATGAAAAAAATATATAATGATAATCAATATTTGTTGGAAGTAAATAATAGAGATACTCAATGATAAATTATTGATTGATAGTAAAGGTAATCATTTGGAAGGAACTGATGCCAATGTGGTAAAATGAAATCTTTTTTTTGTTAATTATTGAATTTCATTTCTGCTATTGTTTCTAAATATGGATCTAGGGTAACTTGTGTTTTATGGGCCAAAAAAAATAATGAACAATGAAATATTAATTTTCAAAAGTCTAAAGTTTGGAATTTTGAGTAGTTTAATGCATCAATTTGGCATGATTGAGTCTTGTTGAGACATATCAATTTCCTTTCTTAGTCTATACATCAGGTTCCATGACTAAAGAATATAACTAGTTTTCTGACATGTATGGAAGACAAATTATCTTAATTCAATTGAGCCATTTATTGATCACATATGTTGGAAGCATGGCATTGAAAATATAAAGATATGTGCTTTTATTATTATTATTATTATTATTATTATTATTATTATTATTATTATTATTATTATTAATTTGTTTTCTTTAAGAGAGTTTGAAAATGTACATCATGTAAATAAATTACATCGAGGTAGAAAATAAAGCTATGGAAGTGCATTTACCATTTCAAAAAAAGAAAAATCATATGTTTTAATATAAATTAAAAAATTAAAAGGTGAAAAGAGGCTACCAAGTATTTGAGGAATAGTTTAAACAAAAATAGAATTCTTATGAAAATATTTTTCATCTTTTTATAGAGAAGCTAAGGCAAAGCTTGATTTGTTAAATATTATCATGTTTGACATCATTTGTGGTATCATATCCATAATATCTATAAAATATTTAGAGATTTTGAAATAAATAAATTTACAAAAATGGTAGAAAGAAGAAGTAGAGGAAGAAGACCAGGTGCAGTTTCACAAGCACAGGAAGCACTGTTGGAAAAAGTAAGGAACTTGAGGACCAGATTGTAGGATTTAGATTTATCTTAGAAAAGTGGATCTAACATAGGAGATATCAGTGATAGAGAAGAAGATGAATAATTAGTGTTAGAGGAAGAGAATCTTTAATAAATGATGATTAGAATAATTATGAATGATGGTGAAAAGCCAAAAATAAAAGTGCCAACATATGATGGCAACCTAAATGTAAAGGACATGATAATTAAATAAGTACTATGGACAAGTAATTTGACTATGAGAATGTAGATGAAGACAAGAGAGTCAAATTTTTAGTGACAAGGCTTAGAGGATATGCAATCTTATAGTGGGATGGTATATAGGAAGAAAGAAGAAAAAAAGGAAAAGCTAAGATCAAGAGTTGGGCTATAATGATTGCCAAGTTAAAAGGTAAGTTCATTCCTAAATATTATCAAACTATTATTTTTAGGCAACTTCAAAATTTAAAACAAAAGGATATGTCTGTAAAATCATATACTAAAGAATTTTATAGCTTGACCATTAGAGCAAGTCATATTAAGGATGACATAGAGAAAGTTACCAAGTATATAAATGGATTAAAGTTTGTTATTAAAGATGAATTTGATTTATTATCTCCTAAGACAATTGAGGAGTCATACCAGTATGCCTTGAAAGTAGAAGACAAGATAGAAAGAAGATATTCTCAACAAATAAGAAGTAGAAATAGACCTGTTAGAGGAAGAGAAGAGTATGAAAGTGGGAGACCATTATAGGCACATGATGAGGGTGATAATAGTTTACCAAATCAAGAATTAACTCCAAGAGGCTACTACAGAGGTAATAAACCATTTGATAAAGGTAAAAGTAGTGGTCTGATTGGAAGATGTTTTAAATGTGGAGAACATGGACATAGATCAAATAAGTGTCCTAATCATCCATCATCTAGTCAAGGAAGTGTTCATGTGGTGCAAGTTGATTAATAATAAGATACTACATCTATTATGTACAAAGATGCTCTTGAAGCTAGTTAATCATTACTCATGAAAAGGATTCTAATCAAGCCAAACAAAGAAGCTATAGAAGAACCTCGTCAGAGGAAAGCATTATTCAAGACAACTTGTAAAGCATAATGTAAAGTTTGTAAAGTAATAGTTGATAGTGTAAGCACTAATAAGCTTGTGTCTATAGAGATGGTAAGAAAATTAAATTTGTAAAAGGTAAAGCATCCAACTCCTTACAAAGTTTCATGGCTACAAAAATATCATCAGGTTTTAGTAAATGAATAATGTAGGGTAGAATTTTAGATTGGAAATTATAAGGATGCAGTAGTGTGTTATGTAATGCCAATTTATGTATGTCATATATTGTTAGGAAGGCTATGGTAGTATGACATGAATTCCATCCATGATGGAAAAAAAATACATATACTTTTGACAAGGAAGGATGTAAACATACATTGTTGCCATTAAAAGATGAAATTAAAATTATTGAGAATTCTTCTAATGTGTTGATTACAGGTGAAAAGGAGTTTTTACAATATAAGGAAGTGAATGAAGAAAATGAAATGTTAGATGACCAACCCAAGGTAACTGATACAGTTAATGAACAAGGTAATTTGTCTTTGAAGTCTACAAATGTGCCATAGAATAATGTTGAAAGGTTATTTTCAAATTTGTCTAATAGTGTATCTTCCATAAAAAGTGTGGAATTTATTAAAGGTTTTGTTAAAATTTTGAAGTTATTGAGTAAAATTTCCATAGAAGGCAATGTGATGATGAAATTGATAGAGAAATAGGAAACAAAGAAAGAAAAGGAACTTCTTTTGAAAGACAATAAAGAAGATTTTAGATTGGGTGGTAACAAAGGATTCATGGTTATTCAGAAAAATGAGAATATATAAATGGAAAAGTAACAATAGATAGTGCATATTGATACACTAAATTAAATATTTGTAAAGGAACCATGTGGACTTCAAAGTCTAAAGGAAAAAGAAGAAATTGTTTTTATTGACATGTTTGTTCATTATGTAGGTATAATGAAGAATAATGATATCATTGAAAACATGATAAAATAAAGTCAAGATTTCAATACAAGTCACTTTCAATTCATTGAAGGTGAAATACATTTGTTATAAAAACATGGACCATGGGATCCATGAGGGACATAGGTTGAATAAGTACTAGATCAATACACTATTGAAGATTACTAAAGAAAAAGTACCAGAATGTTTCCATAGAAGGAGCATGAGCAAGAGCTCATGAAAGTTTTTAGCTAGGTATTTTGATGTAGGAGCATTTTTAGGGGTATATTTTTTTAAGGTTAAATGATATAGTCTGGTCAGTGGTAATTCTAGAAGATACAAAAACTTTAATATAGAAATATGTGTAAATAGTGTTCAATAATCTTAGATAATGTATATTCAAAGAGCCCAACTTAGTATTCATTCCACCAATGGATAAAATTGAGATAAGTTTCCTATACGAAATAGGAGTAATATTAGTATATATTGTATTTTCCTCTATTCAAAAAGATATATAGAATGTAAAAGATTGACATAGTTAATATAAAAATATAACATTAGAAAATAGTTATTTTTTATTTTGGTATAGATGATAAGATAATAAAGAATAAGGTGATGAAGTGATGTAACTATGAAGAATTAAATTTATTGTTGATATATAATTCTTGGTATATTACAACTAGCTTGGAGTAGTGGTTGCATGCATGAAAGAAATTGAAAAACTTGCAGTTGAAAATTTGGCTTTATCTTTTTATGATGACATGCAGGAGTAAATCAAGTGTTTAATTAATGATACTATGGTGT
>JARHVA010009676.1:60000-152500 GCA_037957365.1 Torreya grandis
TTTAGTATTAAGTTGTGTAAATTCCTTTTCACTTGTGAGTATTTCCTATGTAACCCCTATTGTGGAAGAATTTTATAATGTTTATCAAAATTTACTATAACACTCATGGATTTCATGCAAGCCTATGCAACACAATTCTATGAATAATCCCATGCGGTGCAACATGGCTAAATTCAACTCCATTGGTGACACATTGTAGTACATAAGAATGATATATGTTTTATCATGTAAAAATTAAGGGGGGGGGGCAAGATGTTGGTAATTATTATTTACGTTAGGTAAAATACCATTTAATATTTATTTTTTACCATATGGTTAATATGGTTATTATTGCTTAGTGGGTTGATCATATATATTGTTAATAATAAAAAATATGTTATGGTTAGTTTATAGTTAGGTGGTGAGATATTTGAGATATTTGTTAATCTCCCTATCTATAGGAAATATAATTCCTATATATATGTATTCTATCATATGAATTAATTGACCATGTAATTGAGAATATATTATGTAATTAAACATATATCTCTCTGTGTTTGGTTAAAACAATATTTTTATGTGTTAATCTTTGGTATAAACACATCCAATACCTAATAGGAAGACCATTTGGTATGGTGTAAACTCATGAAATGAGCTATCACCAATTTTATGAAAAGGATTGTCAAGGTAGATCCTACTATCTCCAAGAATTTTTTCATTAGTTAGGAATAACAAGAGGTAAGAATGAGAGGCTTAAGGCTGAAAATAAATAAGGAATCCATTGACAAAGTCATTGGAATGGAATGAGAATGTGTGAAGCCATTAAAATATAAAAGATGCAATGAAGTGCTGATGAAAATATTCTTCAACACAAATTAGCTTGATAAGCCCAAGTAGAAAGGCTTTCTTCATGTGGACCTTCCAAGGGAATGGTCTAAAATATGTCTCCAAATCATGAGATATATAACTTTAGAATGTAAGTATAGAGTCATTTTATGCCATCACTTTATTTTGTTGAATCACTTCAAAGGGAATACAATTATTTTACCATTATTTCTTCCAAATTCATTATATACTTTTATAAATTCTTTTGAGTCAAATCCTACCATTGAAATCCTTCATTAGGGCCTCATATTATTAATTATTAAGAGGGGTGGGCCATTATGGTGGAAAGATATATTGGAACCAATCAATGTTCATATTGGGGAGGATATGCTAGAGGAAAGTGATGAGGCTAAAACTAAGACCCATGAGGAGGAGACTTCCACTAAACCAAATCAAGATTTTGAGGAGGATGAATCAAAATAATCCACACACACTCATATTGGTAAGTATATAAAATGTGAATATAATATTTTATTTATTAAAGTAAATGAAACCAAAATTATTAGGATCGTAACAAATAAAATCCCCAAAAATAAGTGGACGAAAGGTGGGGGGGTAAATTATAAAATTTACTAGATAGTTATAAGTTTCCCACAATCGAGGACACAAAAATCATGGACCCTAAGGTGATTTTGGAAAATTGGGAGGCTAAAATATCAAATAAAAATAACAATGTAATAAAATAGAATATGCTTTTAAAATATTAAGGACATAATTGATAATCCTAAAATTTGAAGGCTCTAAATTGCATGGTGGTAAAATAAGGAAATTTCATAACCTTGATAGAGAGTTAAGTGTAGGGCCAAAAAAGGAAGACAATTCAGCTTAGTCCAAGAAGAGGTCTCAAGAAAATAATGACAGTGGTCTATATAGTCTAGTCAAGAAGAAATAAGGGCAAGATATGGCCAAAATTATTACTAGAAGCACCTTGTTTAAAAAAAGTGATATAGTAGACTCAATTGAAGGCCCCAACAAGAGAACTAGGGGACACTCCAAACAATAAAAAAGTAGGAAGACAAAGAACACCACCAATACTATGAATTTGGTTAAATACCAAGTCTCTAAGAAGACTTACCCTTAATCTATTTTTGGTTGTTATCTCTTATTTCATTGGTTGGGTTGGGTACTAGATTTTTATTTTATGATGTTAGGTAGAGTTTTCCTATTGGTTCACTAACTTTTTGGTTGAAGTCTACCTTATTTTTTGGTAGTCCCCAGGACCTTTATGAAGTAGGAGCATCAATAATTATCTGTTATTTTTTATACATAAGTGTTAATATAAGTCAATAAGATGGTTTCAGTGGGTATGATCACATATTATTCCTCATGTCATGTTTGATAGGTTTTAGGGATTCCTATAGACTATAAATTTGTTATGAAGGGTGACCTCTTTTATAAAAACCCTAAGAGGTTAAGATTAAATTGTAAAAAGTTATTAAACTATGTCAAAGGTGAAAACACCTCATCACCCTCTAAAGAGGTGGTAATACTATGTTGGGGAAAACTTGATAAATCTAAAGAGAGATAATATTGGTCTTAAATAAGACCAATCTAAATATAAAGGCTTAAAACTATGCAGATGATAATATAGAAGGAGTATAATAAGGAAAACATATAGATATATAAGAACAAAATATGAGATGGTGTATGTAGGATATATATATGTAGATAGGAGTGATAATTAGGCAAATAAGAGGATTGAATAAGAAAACTTTGGGCCTTTAAGCCAGTGTATAATTGTATTGTTGTATATGAAGATTGAGTAATGAGAAAAATAAGATTATACTTATATGAAATTTTCAATGTTGTAAATGAGTAAATTTATTTGTTTCATTATTATTAAAGTCTTTTTAATGACTTTTGAATAAATTTTGATTAGTAAGTTTGAAAACAATCTTCTCAAATCTGTGATATTGGATAGAATGTTATAAAACTATAATCCATACATTTGGAGGATTGGTTGTATGAAATTAATAAAAAGAAAGAGATTTATAATTATTTAATGTAATTAATATTTTAGTACTAATGCTAATGAGATGTATAAGTGTTGGTAAAGTGGTTTGGTTGTGCCAATTCCCACCTAGGTTTGAATCTCATAGGGCATTTATAGGCTAGATGTGTTTGATTGAGTTTACATAGTGGTTTCAGTGGTCGATGGTGGCCATTTAATGGTTCTTAGGGAATGGTCCCCCTAATTGTGTCCCATGTCTATTTCATAGCTCTGATCAAAATCAATCTGAGTAAGGGTCTTGTTAACCCTAATATCTATAAAAAAATAATTTCAATATTGATTGATATTCTAGTTGAAAGATATGATATTGTAGCATGCTACTAGGGAGACGTATCTTCCAAGACTATTTAAAGATATAACAATCTTGAATTAAATGAATTATCATGTATAAGAACATTATTGGTTTTTAATCTTACTCATTTGATTTATATCATTATTTTGATGGATTGAGAGAATCCAGACTTGTAGGGTCTTAATTGGAATCACAAAGAGGGGAATTGATCCTTAATATGTTAGTTAGGTAATTTGGAATGGTATTCAGTAAGTTGAATTTCATTTGATCTAAGTTATTTAGAAGGGTTTGATTATCCTCCAAAATGTGCACAACTATATATTTGGAAATTTTATTCTATCATGATTAGTTTGTTAGAAATTTGGCTAGCCCCACTAATTGGATTGCATTATTTGATATTTAATATTTTGATAAAACCATCTAATTGTGTTTATGTAAAAATGAAGCGTTGAAGAAAGGAAAAGATATGAAAATAAAAGTATCAAAGGATAGATGATAAACAATTAAATAAAAAGTGAAGAGTCTATGTGAAGGTCTACAGATTACATTTTCAAGTTTGAAAATAGGGAAGTTGGATGTGATTTGAAGTGCATGGAGTAATTAACATTTGTGGAGATAATACACAATAATTTATTATCTATTTTCACCATCAATTTTGTATGATTGGCTAAATAATTAATAATTTTGTTCAATATTTACTTCTTAGGTTTAGAAAAGGGAAATGTATATAGTCACATACATACATAGTCACTCAAAAATACAAGAAAATAGTGGTATGATTTAAATAAATAATTTTTCGTACTTTTGTTGTAATTTTCTAAGTGTAACTCTATAGAGACACAATTTTATTATGATTGATTGTGTTTAATTAATACGTAAAAGAGTATAGTGTCAGATAAAAATAAGTTTTGTGAATAGACCATAAAGAAATAAATTACAAACCTATCAAAAGATAAATTTATCTCCTTGAACAATATTAGTTAAGGAAGACTATACCAACTTATTTTTAAGTGATAATCAAGGTCAGGAAATTTATTCAATAGAGATAAGTTCAAAATACAATTTGTATTATGTGATTTTAGTGGAAATAAAGTACTCGTAGAAAGAAATATGATGAATATTCCATATTGATGATAAAATAAATCTTAGATATTACATGCTAAAGTTGTAATAGTCTAAAAGAGTGTATGAATCCTAAGGACAATTAGAATAAGTCTTTTATAGTGCTTGTGAAAATTGAATAAGCTAAGTGAGAATGGGTAAAATATAAATTTTGATTTTGTTTTATCATCAACTATATGGGATCAGAATTGGTATAAGGTCTAAGAGAGGCCTGGTAGGTCAGAGTTGGTAATTAGTCTTGAAACCTATATATATATATATATATATATATATATATATATATATATATATATATATATATATATATATATATATATATATATATATATATATATATATATATATAGGATAGGTCTATGAACTGATTAATTATCTATAATAGATTATGGGGTAAATGATGTGTATGAAAAGTAAAGGTTTTAGTCTTTCTCCTTTTGTGCATGACAAGTTAGTGTAAATAGTCATATTTTTGGTATTAGAGCATACAAATACTCTTGGGAAAAAATAATTAGTTGTGAAAGTGCATGGTAAGTCAAGAGTAGGTTGTGCAAGTTGGAGGTTGTAGAGATCAATCTTACAGAGGTTGAGAAAAGAAAGGTAACACAAAGGTTTTGAATGTTTGTGTTTAAGATCTTAAGAAATGATATTTGATTTCAATTTTAGATATTAAAAAGTTGGTCAAGTAGTTTGAAATCCATGTAAAGGATTGATAAGAAGGTTAAAAGCCAAGCAAGGCTTGAAAGAAAGAGCTAGTGAATCTCAAAGAGAAGAGCAGAATAATTTCTCAAGATATTAATCCAAGGATACAACTTAGATAAGAGATGGATCAAGGTGTAATAGACTTGCTTGAGAGAGTTTAAATGCTGAGAAAAGTAATTGAGGAGCTTCTGAAATTGAAGGACCAGTTAGGAAATAAAAATAAAGGGAAATAATAAAAAATTAGAGAGGAATAATTTAAAAAATAAATTAATGGTATAAGGAAAATAATAGCATCAATTGTATTCATGATTGAAAACATGAATAACCCATGTAATGTGTTCTTTATAAGAAATAAAGTGATATGGACAATCTAAAAAATAAGAGAGAGGAGATAAATTCCAAAGATGAGTATATCATTAAGAAAATAAATCAAAATACAGTGTAAGAAATGGAAAAAATCAAGGATAAAGATCTTAAGAGGGAACGACAAATGAGAGAATAACATGTAGACACTCAAGAGGATAAGTGGCTAATTTTTTTATGTTTAACATTTATTTGTATGTTTTATTTGTAGGAGACAAGTTGGTTATGTAGATAAATCCCTTGAGTCAAATAGACTCATGAATCATAGAGGAGAATCAATTGAATTGGTACAATTATGAATATTTTGAGTCCAAAAGTAGGCTCATTAGTATGAAATATGACAAGGCCTTGGTACTTAAATAAATTAAGGTGATGGAAGAACAAAAAGAAAACCCTAAATCAATGATAAATGTAAATTTTAAAGGTTTTAATTGGATAATAAATATTTGGTTGATAGTAATCAAAATATGTTAGCTACTAATGAATATCTCCTAGAGGAGATAAAATATCTTGAGTGGTTTGTAAGTGAAACAACGTTTATAGTAGAGAAACAAAAGAATACATTTATCTATGAAATTTTGGATTAGTTGTAGATAGAGATGGAAATATTAGATCATGAAATATATAATGAAGGAAATGCCTAGGGTTGTCTTAAAATATAACTATAAGAAAGGATTAGATCACATGAGAAAATTGTCTCTCAAAGAGGAGAACTTGAATTTGATAAGGTAGATAACATACTAGAGCAAGCAATGAATGGAGAGTAAGTTTGGTTAGTAAAACTTATTGAAGAGATTCCAAGGTCTCATATTTTTATTTATAATGCCTTCTTGGACTATGCGTGTGCAATTTTTTTATACAAGGAGGTGGAAGTTATATAAAAAATGGATCTTCAAAGAGCTAAATAAATGAAGATAAAAATTGATATCCTCATTCAAGAGGGTATAAATTAAAAAAGGAAGAAAGAAGAGAATATCACCAATAAGATAAAATAAAAATGTTGAAGTCAATAACATCTCCACATATATGAGTGAACAATTGAATGAAGATTAACAAAGAGTAAATGCAGTAATAAAGGGTTTTAACAAATAAAATCATGAGCAACAGCTCATGAATATTTTAAGACTAGGATTTTGATGTACAAGCATCAATAATTATTTGTTATTTATTTGTACATAAGTTTAAATATAAGTTAATAAGATAGGTTGAGTGGGTATGAAAGCATATTATACCTCATTTAATGTTGTAAGAGGTTTTAGGGAATCCTAAAGAATATAAAGACATTATGAAGGGTGACCTCATTTGTAAATACCCCAAGAGGTCAAGAGTAAATTATAAAAAGATATTAAACTATGTCAAAGGTAAAACCACCTCATCAGCCTCTAACAATGTGGTAGTACTACATTGAGTAAAACTTGATAAATCTAAAGAGAGATATTATTAGTCTTGAATAGGACCAATATAAATATGAAGGCTTAAAACTATGTAGAGGATAAGATAGAGGGAGCCTAATAAGGCAAATAGATAAATATATTAGTAAAATTTATAAGAGGTTGTATGTAGGAGATATACATAGAGAGGAGTGATAAGTAAGTAAATAATATGATTGAATAAGAGGGCTTAAGGTCTTTAGGACTATGCACAACTATATGGTTGAATATGAAGATTGATCAATGAGAATAATAATAGTGTGATTCTATGAATTCTTCAACATTGTAATGGAGTAAATTTATGTGTTTCATTATTATTTAAGTCTAGTTAATGAATTTTGAATAAATTATGATTAGTATATTTTAAAACAAGCTTCTCGAATCTATGTTATCAAATAGAATGTGACAAAACTATAATACATACATTTAGAAGATTGGTTATATGTAAAAAATAAAAAGATATAATTTTATAATTATTTCATATAATTAATATTTCAAGACCTATTGATATTCTGGATGAAATATATGATACCAAGGAGGTACATTTGGTAGGTCTATTTAAAGAGATAAAAGGCTTGAATTGAAAGAATTCTTGTGTACATGAAGACTATTGGTTTCTAATCATACTCATTTGATTTCCATCATACTAATGATGGATTGAGGGAAGTTAAACTGACAAGGTCTTCATTGGAATCATGAATAGGGGAATTTATCCTTACTATGTAAGTAAGGTAATGCAAAATAGTATTTGTTAAGGTGAATTTCATTTGATCTGAGTTATTTAGAATAGTGTGATTATCCTTCAAAAAGTGTATAGTTGTATATTTGGAAAATGTGTTCTATCATGATTAGTTTGATATAAATTTGAATAGCCCTACTGATTAGAATGCATTATTTGATCTTTACTATTTTGATACAAAACCATATAATTATGTGGGTGGAATACTGAATCCTTGAGGAAAGGAAAAAAGATGAAAATAAAAATATTGAAGGATATATTATAAATAGTTAAAGAAAAAGAGAAGGGTCTCTATGAAGGTCTCCATATTAGATTGATGGGTTTGAAAATTGGGAAGTTGGACGTGACTTGAAGTGCATGTAGTAATTAAAATTTATGGAGAAAATACATGATAATTTACTATCTATTTGCACCCTCAATTTTGTATGATCAGTTAAATAAGTAATAATTTCATTCAATAGTGACTTCTCATGTTTAGAGAAAGGGAAAAAATATGGTCACAAACATATATATTCGCTCAAAAATATGGGCAAACTAGTATGATTTAAATAAAGCATCTTACATATTGATGTTGTTATTTTCTAAGTGTAATGCTATAGAGACAAAATTTTAGGATGGTTTATTATATATAATTAATACATAAAAGATTATAGTGCTAGATAAAAACAAGGTTTGTGAATATACCATAAATAAATAAGTTACAGACCTATTAGATTAGAGAGATTCTATATAACTATAGAAATATAAAATTATCACTTTGAATAATATTAGTGAAGGAAGACTAGACCAACTTATTTCTAATTGATAGTCAGATCATGAAATCTAGTCAATATAGATAAGTTTGAATACAATTTATATTAGGTGATTTTTTTGGAAATAAAGTACTCAAAGAAAGAAAGATGATGAAGATTCCATATTGATGATAAAATGAAGCTTAGACAATACATGTGTAAGTTGTAATAGTATGTGTGTATGAATCCTAAAGACAAATGGAATAAGTCTGTTATAGTACTTGTGAAATTTGAATAAGTTAAGTGAGAATGGAAAAAATCTAAATTTTGATTGTGTTTTATCATCAGCTATATGGGATCAGACTTAGTATAAGGTCTAAGAGAGGACTAGTAGATTAAAGTTTCTAATTGGTATTGAAACTTATATAAATCTAGGATAGGTCTATGAACTGATTAATTGTGTATAATGGATTATGGGGTAAATGATATCAATGTAAAGAGTAAAGGTTTTAGTCTTGATCCTTTTGTGGATGACAAATTAGTGTAAATAGTCATCACCTTATCCCTTATATGTTTTGTTTAATCCTTTCTTGGACATAGTTATGTTTATTATCAAATATAAGATCCTTTAAAAACTATTTTTTACCTCATCAAAAAAGTCACATGTCATTTAAAATTAATGAATAATTTTCTTGTTAATCATTTACATTATTTAAGAGATTTTTTGATAAAAACAAAATTTGATTACATCATATAATATTTTTTGCATTCAAAATTACCTTATATTTGGATTCATTCACATTGTGTCTTAATGATTTAGTGCATAATGATAATTACACTATACACAACACTTTAAAACTATGACACTGTGCAAGTCTATATAAATACAATATTGTGTATAGATATGAAATTCTATACAATGAAAAAAGAATATTAAAAACCAAAAAAATAAGCATAGTTTATAAATAAATAATATTTGAATTACACATACACTTTTTGAGGATATAAATAGTGAAAATAGGTCTAAATAGAAAGACAAACAAAACCCATAAATTGTTTAATAAATAGAGAACTTTCAGAAAAGGGTCAGAATTTAACAAAATTAGAATTAACTAGAAGGGATTAGAATCAACCACTTATTCTTAGGCCTAAATTTTCTAGGGTGGTTGTGATGATAAAATTAGACCCAATAACCAAATATGAGATAATTAATAATAACAAAATCCATAAGCTAACATAATAATAAAAATGGCATATACGTAATATTACATAGTACACATGATTTCACCCAAGAAAATATTTTTTGGTAAAAAACATGACATAATAACCCCTTCATTACTGTATTATGTCAATTATTTGAAATATAATAATGTAATACTAAGTTATTAGTTTCCCCTACTACATGTGTGGGTATATATAGGCACATCAATAGGTAACTATAAAATTGGTTTTATAATACCATGGGTTAAAAACCATGGGATATATAAAAAATGGGCTAGAACAACCAAAATTCATGCCAATATGGTTCTACAAAATTTTAGGGTATGGCCCCAAACTATAAATGGTCTAGGACTATCGTTTTGTCTTGATGAAAGGCAGGAAGGCTCTGTTCTAGCTCTATAATCTCATGAAGTGTAAATCATGGATAATATAAAACACATTTCTAACATGAAACATTTCAATTTGGTGATCATGATTATTTATTCAATTTACTACATTAAGAGGTATATATATATATATATATATATATAGTTTTTTTCTCCTTGTATTTGACCTAAATAATCCCAATATCATAGGAATATAACATTTTTAGGTTTAGTTGGTCCATCTCAAGGAGTTACAAATACATATCTCACATGTTTGGAATTAGGAATATACATAGTTATAGTGTTTTACGAGTGTAATCCCAACCCAAGTTAGAATTATAGGGCTTCACCTCCTATACTTATATAATCAAATAAAACTATAAGATTTATTATGATCTTATTTTGGAAAAATGCATTGTTAAAATATATATTAGAGTGTAATTGGATAAATGTGTAAATTCATTTGGTAAGTATGGAAACCTATTGTAGATAATTAAGACACAAAGGATCCATAATTCAAGAGACATTATCATGGTTTAACTATGACCTAGGAAACACCATAAAATAATGTTATGTGCATTCTAGGAGCATCCAAGGTTGTATAGGGGAGACTAAATACTTGATGTATATAATTTTAGAAATTTTCATTTGAACATAGTTATTCTCATTGAAATAAAGAGAAACAAATAAGTTGTCGAGAAAAAATAAGTCAAAGGGAGACAATATAAGGTTTGACGTGAGGGGAAAGTTTATTTAAAATATCCAAATGTGTGCACATGGAACAAGTGTTATAAATCATAATCAATACAATGGAAAATATTATTATAAAAAACTATGTGGTTACATAATCTTCCAGTTTAATATACATGTGCATGAATGAATGAACATGTTAAAGTTAAAACAATTAAAGAATGACACTTACATAATTCCTAAGGTATGTAAGGATGATATTTTAATTTATGTATTGAGTACACACATCTATATTTTCAAAAACTCAAACTATATTTTAATTAAAACACATGTAGAAAAATAGTCAATGTTCTAGAAAATTGGTCATCAATGTAAAAATTGAATAATTTAAATTGTAATAAGAACATGAACAAATATATTTGGTGGTATGAAAACCATGTTAAATATATTTAAATTTAATACTAAAATTAAAATTGAAATCTAAAATTTGGGCGTTAAAGATATTTATAAGGGAAATTTAGAAAATAAATGATTGTAGAGTGAATCCTTAAAACTTAAGTCTTGTTATTGACTAGGGAAGCAAACACATGGGGGTTTTTAATATTTTTTTGTAAACATATTATTAAAATTAATATTAAATAAATTTTTTGAATATGGTTGAGGAATATCTAGATAAATTTTCACCTTTTGAAGTGAGGATGTGTACATGGTCCTAAATATCATTCATCTTAAAATAAAGTGTTATATATATTACAGGTTATCATAAAATATATCCAAAGCTATTAAATATTTCAAAGTAATTAGTAAACAAATGTATGTGTAGACACACAAATTAACATTTATTTATAAAATAATGCACTTGAGACCATGAATTTTATACATTTATATCATGCCTCATTCCACGGTCCTTGAATGTTCTTTCTTCACTCCTATTGTGGATGATACATTCACATAAGAAACCAATGAAACAAAATTAAACATATCTAGGATTATAAGCAAAAAAAAATCACTTTTATACTACTCCCAACTTTTAGTTTATTTTTTCTTAGCATCTTGACAAGGTTGCCCTATTTGGGCATGACTAGTCCCTATTATTGTCTAGTTTCACCATCCACATCCTCCCAAAAAATAATAACTATTTGTTCAAATTTTAATTAATGTGATTATTTTTAATAAAAGTTTAGATATACCCATTTAAATTAATTATATAATTATTACTATAAATCCACATTTAAAAATATTTTTCACATAAGGGGCTTTCATATTAAAATAGCTATAATTCTAATTACACACTAAGATTAAATTCCCTATTTCTCCCAATTTTGGATATATACATCCCTAATATCTCTTATCTAAAGTATAAGTACACTTAGAATGTCACAAGTCACATTTGAATAAGTTAATCATACTAGAATTCCACAAGCATCTACTATTACACTAGTATTTCACACACACCAAAATAACATGGGAGAACTACATGGATTTTTATCCCTCTTTAGAGTATTGATATGTAGGTAATACTTAACATAATTGGAGTTGAGGTCAAGCACAAATTAAAGTGGTAATCCATTTTTAATCTATGATTGCATTTATCCTCTTGGTTTATTGAGATAGCGTTTATAAGGGAAGGAGAATATATAAAATGTTGTTTTCAATGTATCTAAGGCTCCCACATAAGAAAATAAGACATAGAGGTGTAGGAAAACCTATCATAATATATTCATAGAATTATCATCCATAGGATGTTTCCACTCCCTAAGTACACCAAGACAGCATATCCCTTTCTAGATCTAGTGCTATTATTTATATATCCAACAAATCCTTGTTTAGATCCATAATCAGACAACACACACACATAACCTATTTTTTAGTCTCAATTATAGTAGAGTTTTGTAGCTAGATTATATTGCTTGGTACCTTCCCATATTAGGATATTTATAAATTTAGAAAGTTATAAATAAATTTATGTAATTTAATCCATATGTTTAGAATTATAATTATCTCATTTAGGTAATTAATTCATATATTTATCGAATTTTGATAAAACACATTGGTGAACCTATTTATTTTTCAAATTTTGCTAAACCCTAAACATATATGTTGTTGGGTTTATATCATTCTTTTTAATATTCAAAATTATTATCTTAGGGTCTTTGAATCTAATAAATCCTTTAATAGTAGTAGTATTTCATGTTTTTAGTTATTATTTTATTCAAGTTAAAAAAAATTGTTTATATGTATCTTACACACTTTAATAAACTAAGTTCTTCCCAAGTTGAATTTTTTAAAATTTAATTTCGTAATACTATAATGGCATATGTTATTAATAGATTTGATGGTATAGATAAGAAACAATTACAAGGATATCATTCAAAGAATCATTATGTAAGTTATAATCATAAATATTATTGGAGAGGAAATTAAGAAGTTATTTTATGTCCAATACTATGAAACCTCTAATATTATGGGTTATTTACCTTTATTGTAACCATTAGATAAAAATTTTACCACTATTTACAATTGGGGGAACCCAAGGGATTCAACATACTAATACCACCATTTACTAATCATTAATGAGGACCAACAGCTTTTTTTATCACACATTATTATTCTCTCTATGTAAAATATTTTATTCATGACATTCAATCTCTACAAACTAGGGTTTACATTTGGATTAATGTGATTCAAAATATAATTACTTTATTGCATAATTTTTTGTCAAAACACATAGAAGTATATCATCTACCTATAGTTTTTTTGGAACCTAAGATTATAAAATATTATGGAAATGGTGATCCCAAAAACATTTTAGAGAATTCAACAAAACATTTTGGACTGTGTCCAATAACAAGTTGTTGAGCAAGTTATATGTAAATAGTTTTATAGAATATGATTTAAAATTATTTTATTAATTAACACAAAAATCAATCCATGGATTAAATATATTTTTAATATGTCCCTAGAATTTTTTTTTAATAAATATTAGTGATAATATTTCATATTCTTAGATTGATCGTCTTAGATAGAAATATAATGAGCCTATTACAGAATATATCTTAAGGTACAAGACAATGTTATCTTAAATGAAAATTCCTATGTAAAATAGATAATTACAAGATAAATTTAAAATTTTATTAGTTCCACCATTACATAAGTACATAAAATTTAAGAAATTTCTCTCATTCACAAATTTCTACCACATAGTAAAGAAAAGTCAAGTCAAATTACTAGCCATGAATAAGCTTAAGTATGTAATTCATATAGATTGAAATACAAAGAATTAAAGTAATCCACCATAAAATGTGAGGTCACATAATAATGATAATGATAAAAAGGTAATAATACATGTAGTCTTATAACCCACTCCATGCATTGTATTATCATCTCCTTCATGGAGTTAGTTTATCAATTTATTGAAAGATCCATATAAAGTCTTGAAAACACTATTGGAATGTAATCAAATATATCTCCATCACATTAAATATTTTTATGTTAATAATAATATTATAAATTTTTATGAATATAATGGATTTTGTTATTTTCATAGGGAACTAAACCACACTACTAATAGATGCATTAGTTTAAGGCACAAGATTTAGGATTTGATAGATGCAAACATAATTGATGTGGGCATACACACAAAAAATTAAAAATCACAACCAAGTGAAACTAAATCAATGAAAATTTTTAGTGACCCCTTTATTTTTCATATAAATAATGAGATAACATATAAATCTTTATTTCATTATGCATAAAATATAGAAATAGATATGGTTCCTACACAAAAGGTTATAGTTGAGCCATCTAAAAGGGTTTAACCTCCTCAAAAAAAATATGGTATCTACCCATCTAATAAAGTATATACATAGAAGAAAAATTAATTTTAGAATTCTCACAAATTATAAATAGACTATCTCTACTCTTCATCATAATTTTATATTAAATAAGACTCAGGGTGTCTCAAAAAATGCACCAAAATAGGGTTTATACACTACACAATGTGTTCCAAAATTCCTAAGTTTTACCATGATCCAAAACATGCGAAGTACACTAAAAATAATCATTATGAAAATAATTATTATATTATATAAATAAATTAGTATTTTAATTTAGAATTTAGCTCATTTTAGTCACAATAGTATGATAATTTCCATTCACAAAAGATAGCCATTTCAATCCTAGACACATGACCCACTGATTGTGAGTCGCTTGAAAGACTCATCGATTATTTTATTATCTATCTTCTCCATATTATTATTTTATTTAATATATTAAAAACTATAATATTCTATAAAATTTGAAAATTAGATTAATCCATGCTTATGTTTAATTAGTTTACGTCGGTTATCTTATGCACAATTATTTATTACTTATTTTTATCTAGTTTCATGTTGTATATGTTTCAAAAGTGTACATGAATGAATGAAAAGTACACAAGTTTCCATTTACAAACATAGTTTTATGAGGTGTTACTATCGCATAATAAAAAAAATTCACATAGATAATAACATCTTTTTTAGTTAGTAGTACACTACATCGTTGTCCTATTTCACTAGCTATGTTCGAATGAGCATTGATTATCAATTCTTAGATTAAAAAATGACGCATGCCTCTTTTATCTTTCCTATAAATCAACAACCACATTAGTGTCATGTCATATATATGTTATATCATTTATTTGGTTACCCCTTATTGTCCATATCTAATTCCTTACACTGGGTAAAATCTAATGATATTTCTCACTTACATTGACATTGATATCTTACTTATTTACCTAAATTAATGAATATATTTATGTTAAAAATTACCTATGTTTATTAATTACATGTATACATGCATGATTTTCATGTTTTATTTCCTACGTCATGCCTTGTGTGTATTGTCTAATTTTAATTCCAAACATTTGAGCATGGCCTTATGTGTGGCTCTATGCCTATTGTAGGATTTTATGTTTGTGTGAGTGACATTTGAACATGTCCTCTGTATTTTCCCATTTGCCTTCTCTTGCATGATTTATGTGTATTTTTTCTATGCGTGTTTCATGTCCATGATACTTATTTTATTGGTTTGATAAGTTTTTGATGATATGACATATGTCATTCATCTCCCCCTAGAGTATTTACCTTTAGTTTTTAGTACTTAGTTTTGATCACTTATATGTGTGATAAATTATCAACATATATATTTAAAATATCTCTTTATATGTTAATTTATACATACATCTCACATTACTATTTTCTTTAGCTTATATATGATGATGACATGCTCTCCATGTTACCTTTACTACTCATATTTACATATTTTCATAATATATCTTACATAAAATTTTATTTTGGGTTAATTTATTTTTTAGGATTAAAAAATCACCTCAAAAGATGGGGTTTACATATAATATTATCTTAGAGACTAATCTCCTATCATTTAGTACATAAGAAACAAATTATAGGTATTACATAGTGGATCATAGTACATATAAACAAATCACCCAAAAATAAATATTGGACAAAAACACTCTATTTAGATGGGAGTGCAGGTTGGTTATTTATAAAATAGGGTGATATTATATAAACAAGGAAAAAATAGTCATTTTTAAAAATTATCAAAACCAAATGTAGTATAGGATAATTACAAACATTTATATAGAATTAGTTTCCAAAACAAATACTCAAATTTATCTCATATTTTCCTAATTTTAGTGGAACATGAATGCCATGTGATCTATTTTAGCACACAAGTTTTTTCTTAGAATTTTAGTTATTATTACTTAATTTAAGAATCTATATACACATAGATATCAGGTTGGTGGCATGTGTGCAACATGCAAATACCTCCTTGCTCATTTTTTCACTATTTTCATAGATGGAATGATAGTCCATTTCATTATCCACTATGTGTACATGAGATTCAAATAATAATATGCTTTTGTACAAAAATTCACTAGTTTTTCACATAATATAAATTTATTGTATCTATAGCAACTAGTTCACCTTTTATACTAGTTTTTACACCTAAACAATATATTATAATTCATACATGTATTCTAAAATGATGGAGTCAAACACACCTTAATTTATTAAGCACACTCAACTACCAATGAGGATTAGGCATGCACAACTGAATCCAAGTTCTTAAATGAAAACAAAATATCTAAGGATCTTACCATATCTTGTCACCAAATTGTTTTCACTAGAACACATAATGGTTTTTACATGAATCAAAACTTATCACTGTGTCTTACATTCAAGACCATTATTTATATGTAATTTTAGGTAAACATTTTCCTTTTACTCTATTAATTAATTTTTTATTTATTTACTAAAAAAAGTGGGGGAAATGTAGACACATTAACTAAAATTTATTGTTAGAATAAGGCCCTTATGATCACTTATTTTATGCATTTTTAACATGCCTCATTTCACAAACCTTGATTGTTCTTCTTTCACTCTTATTATGGATGAACCATTCCAAAATAGAAACAATGATACAAAAATATCCATATTAAGCATTATGATAAACCTAAACTCACTTTTATATTGATCCCAAGTTTTAGTCTATTTGTTCTTACCATCTAGACAATGCTACCTTATTTAGACATGGCTAGTCCCCACTATTGTCCAGTTCCACTAGTAATGTTCTCCCACCAAATAATGTCTAGTTACTCAAATTTGAATTTATGTAATAGGTTGTCATACATATTTAATAGGCCCCATTTGAAGTAATTCCTATAATATCACTATAAAGGAACATTTCAAACCATTTTGCACACAATGGGATTCCATATTAAAAACACCATTATTACAATTTCATAGTGAGAGTAAATTCCATACTTCTACCAATGCTAAATTCATATAATCCTAATAGACATGAACTAAATTATAAGTACACTTATAAGGTCATAAGTCATAGTTGAACTAATTTATCACATTATAATTACACAAGTATATATCATTACATTAGTACATCACACACTATCATAGCATAAGAAAATACATGGAGTGGCATCCCTCTTTAGGGGCTTGGTATACTGAACATAAGGGGTGTTGAATTAGATAAAAAATTAAACTACTAACCCATTTTTACTCCATGAATTCATTCATGCTATATATCTATTTATCTAAGGTTAGAAGTGAATGAGAAGATATATAATGGTTTTCATGATAAATTGAAGGCTCTGACATAGTAAAAAAAGAAATGCAAGTAATGGATAACTTGTCACAATATTTTAAAAGAAATAAAATATACATGAAACCAATTATCCCTAAGCACACCATTACAACATCACCCTATACATATCCAATGCTCTTGTTCATATATCTATAAAACCTTGTTTTAGATCCATAGTTAGCCAACATAGTCACATAACCTAGTTTACAGTCTCAGTCACAATAATGCATTGTAGTTTTCTAGATAATTTATATTTACTTATTACCTAACCTTACTAACATATTTATAAATTTATCAAGTTAAAAATCATTTTGTGTCATTTATTTCATATTTGTATCATTATTAGTTTACACATTATTTTTCATCTATTTAACAAAATTTTATAAAACAAAAAAATATATCAGTAAGTAAATATTGATATGACTATATTAATAATGGGATAATTAGGTGATTGGGAGTGAGGTAATATAATATTACACAAAACAATTAATAATAGATACTAATATTATTTCTATGTACAATTATTTATAAAATACGTAATCATGTAAGGTTCATCGATACACCTACTATTTATATGTCAATATAATAAAATCAATGGAATAGGAATGGAGGGGTAAAGGATATATGGTATAATGATATACATGAAATAAGGATAAATATGCCCCTAATTTATAATTATTCCCTAATATGGACAAGATATGACATTATATATATCATATGTGATAATTATTATTTGACTAGTTGTAAGGAGGAGCATGTGATGTGTTGATAGAATAAATGTAATATTGATAGGTACATGGGAATATTTTGTTGTGCATATCATATCAATGATAAATTATAAGACTGTGTAGGTATGAATCCCCCAATCAAAATGTATATGTGTGGTAACAACCCAAATATACATGGGTATTATGTCCTAAATGGAAATGTAGCAATACAAATATGATTAATTAAGCTCAAGGGATATGATAAGGTATGATGACCTTTATGGAATAATAATATACCATGCATAATATGGATAGTGTTTTAAGAGTGTAATAGTATGCCATCCTAACAAATGTAAGATATAAATAGTGTAAAGTTCATGATAAATACATGGGTAAAATGCCCCCTAATGAAAATGTATAAATATATTGAGTTAATGCTCATAATTAATGGGGTTCTATTATTAAACTAGTCATAAGGTATAGATAATAAGGTCTAGGGATGATTAGTATTTTTAACATATATTATTTTAGGATGGATAATGTGTCACTTTAAATGGAAAGATATGATAAATCAAATCCATAAGGGGAAGGATAAAGGATATATCTAGATGTAATATGTCTCCTTAATATGGAGAAACTTAAAAAAAAACACATACACAATAGTAATATGCCCTAATATATGCATCATATAAACCATACTAACATACGTAAAAAATATAATACAACTAATATAATGCATGATATGGATCATAACAACAAACATAGGATATAACTTAGTATAGGTAATGTAATCACATAAAATTATGTAATTATGTACAATAAATGCAATCATAAAGTTAAAATTAGCATCAAATGAGATGACATGATGACTATTGAAAATGGTATAGCTTAACACAACTTATATAATAATAAATAAACACTTATATTATTCAATATTAGGAGTACATTATATATATTGAAGAAATCATATATCCAAAGAGTCAACCATGATCCTCAATCTCCTAAATCACTCAACTTATCTCTATTCACACTACCTATAAATAATAAACATGAATGACTGATCACATTTTACACACACATTCAAAATTATTCTCATAGATAAATACAAACCCAGAAAAATAATTATAATGTATGTACTAAAGTTACTATCATCCCCCTCTTACTTAGATTATGTAATTAAATTACTTAGATGTTTCATAATAATCAAATAATATATCAAAGAATTAAGAGCATAATATAGATCCAAAACAATAATTGACAAAAGAGTAGAATAATTTATAATAATGATTGAGAAAATTTGAATGGAAACCTCCAAAATAATTTAATAAGATCATAGTTCACAATATGATGATAAAATAATAACCAATACCTAATATATATACACTACTTATCCATGGTTATTGTTGATATTTTTGTCATAAAAATGTCAAAATATCTAGTACCCTAAGGGATACCTATTAATTTTTTGGAAAAAGGCCTAAAAATGACCCATGACACTTATTTTCCAAAGCCCAATGGAAACCAAAAATTTGGGTGAAATTTGAAACATGCAAACTTGTAAATTGCATCTAAGCCTTTAGTTCTAGCTCTACTCATATTTGGTGGAAAATGGATATTTGAATACAATTTACAACTTCCAAACTTGAAAATTGCTTCCCAACATCCATTTACCACACAACTCATACCCATGGAAAACTAGAACCACACTAATAATTTTCAACTTGAAAAGTTACAAATTATAAATGGATCTCTACTTCTCACCAAACACCCTTTGTATGGAAACAAAATATTTGAATGTAATTTTTAACTTAAAAAATTGAAAATTGATTTCTAACCTTCATTTCCTAAACACCACTCCAACTAGAAACTAAAACTCTAATTGTAATTTGTAACTTGTAAAGTTGAAAATTACAACTGAAGTCCCACTTCGTACTGACTACCCTTCCTATAGAAAATGGAACCCCAGTTGTAATTTAAAACATCCAATGTTGAAAATTATGCCTTGATTTCCACTTTCCCATTTTCAATGAACCAAACTACCTAGAAGAAATTGGGGATCAAAGTATAAATTGAAAATTTACAAAATTACAAAGTTGGTCCAAGACTCTAATGTTCTAAACCACCTACTAACTACCAACCTAAGGGAATTTATTATAATATTGAGGTTATATAGATGAGGTAGGTTTAATACAAAATCATATTTTATTCTATGAGTTTTGAGATGGGAGATTTGTAGCCAATCCATGACCCTACTAGTAACTAAGCGCAATGCCTTAGCCATGCCACCTCAAGCCATAATGTCATTGTTACTCTCTACCCAGTGTTCTCCTGTGCTCCCTTAATTTTTTTAATCTATATTTTTCATTTTCCAAGCTATCTTTTACATTTTTATTCCTATCTAGTTACTTTTTAAGGGTTTTTTTTTTCTTAGCATCAGTTTGTTTTCCTAATATCATTTATGGTCTTTTATGTTATCAATGACTTTTCAAGTCATTCATTCCATTTTTATACAATTATAATAACCTAAGGTTTTATTAAAATGCAAAAAAATATTCCCTCAAAAATTCCCACCATAGTCCCCATAAAAGCTTTACCTACCAAAGCAATTCCAAAACTTGTGGAGTTTCTACCTACATTTGTAACCCCATAACTCCACAAATAATCCTATTGCACTTTACAACTCCAAAGCCTATAAAATATATTAATTGAAATTGTAATCTTGAAACCCACTAGATTTTTCATTAGACTTTATAAGTGTATATTACAACCACAAGCTCTATCAGACATTTTCCTTAGAAAATCAACCATAATATTTTCCATAACTTTTACCTATGTTTTGCACCCCCAAAGCCCACCAATTATATATTTGGTTTTACAACACCAAATTACATAGAATCAATGTCTAGAAAATATATTAAATTCAAATCCAAGGGACCTGGTATCCCACTCAACCAAGAATCCAACATAAACAAAATCATAGACCTAGACCTAGGTCACATAAACCTATGTGATTTTTAGACTAGGGTGAACTTTAAATTCAAAAATGACTAGAGTAAAATCATTTATGACTATGGAATACCCCAAGTAGTAGTTTTTCCCTTATTAGTGCATATCCCTAAGCCAGTGCTCACATGGGTGAAGCACTAAGATGTAGAGAAGAGAGAAGTATTGAATAACAAAGGAGAGACAATTTTGAGCTTAGAACCTAAATTTATAGACTCAATGTCCATAATCCCATAATATGA
Organism: Torreya grandis; assembly: GCA_037957365.1. Lineage (NCBI taxonomy): Eukaryota > Viridiplantae > Streptophyta > Pinopsida > Cupressales > Taxaceae > Torreya > Torreya grandis. The sequence goes on from JARHVA010009676.1 coordinate 81,644, forward strand.
GAGTTATCTCAATATAATTCCTAAATCATCAAATAAATTTTATTAGTGCAATAACATTGGTTGTCTAAGATTCATCAATAAACAATGGCTAAAAGTCCCTAGGCCTACCTCTGCAAGGCTACCCAAAACACTAGCAAGGATAGAATTCAAGGATGTAGTGTGTGATTTAGTCATACTCCTACATAGGGTCACTTGAAACCCTGATGCTAAAAAAATTTAGTATTGGATGTACCAATACATATGGCTAATCCACAAAAATAAGAAATACATCCATTGGGCATAGATTATAAGTGACTCCATATATATGTAATTGATGAAAGTATAAAATACAAGGAAGTTCTACATGAATTCATATCTACTATACATATTACCAAAAGGGAGAGCCTTTCTAGAACTTAATATAGTACCTCACCAAGTAAACAAGGTTTTCAATTATTACCTTGACCTCACCTTTAAGGCAAGTAGGAAACATTTTAAGAGGGTAAATGATGCATTTATATACTTCATCATAGTCATGTTTGACAAAGAGTTATAAAATAAGATATTTTATGATGTTACTACTTTAGATATCACAAACTAGGGATCCCATTTCATTTAATTCCCCACATACTCATACATCAAAATATGAGGATTAATTGGTTATCCTTACACCCTCCTAAGGTATGTAAGTGACAAATAGGATTTAATAGAACTTTTTAGGTAGCTTGTGGAGAGTCACAAGTTGTTATCAAGAAAACAAAAGGTAATATTCCATTTACCCAATAGTATAAAGAGGTATACATGTCCTTACTTATCTAAATCCATGTGTGTAGATGTTAAAATGACTCAAATGACCTTGAGGGATTTGGATGCAAGGCCATTATTTGATTTAAATTTTAGAATTATTAATACATTTGGAATCATAACATATTCCCATGTTCCCTACTATGAGTACTATTAGGAGGACCTAGAAGATGAAGAAGAGGAGAGATTAAAGGATTATTCCAGGATCACCCTATATTAGATCAAGGCTTTTAACATGGAACCGGTCCTAAAGGACATTTTATATGATGAATCTCTAGTATATAAGGTCTACTATGATAACAAAAAAATTTCTCAACCCCTTCTAGCAGTTAGGTTGTCCATTCTTGAGTCCTCATTAATGGATAGAACCACCAATGTAATCAAAATAAATATCAAAAGGGTTAAAATCAAAGGGGTCAAGGTGGCCAAGGAAATAATGAGAATCAATGAGAAGTTAAGAGAGATTAAGAAGAAGGGAGTGCCACTAATAGCAAAAGGTTCTACTAGTATAACTCAAATATAATAGGAAGATAGGCCAATGGTATCTCATAAGAGAAAACAAAAGAAAAAGGATAAGAGAGTAGTATATATTATCTAAGGAGCAATAGTGGATTATCCTATAATAATTTAAATTGAAGACACAGCTACCCCTAATGCACAAATAATTTATCCTCCTATCTCTATCATAGTTTCTCATCCCATATCTATCATTACATCAACAACAACACCTCCTCCTCCTATTTCTACTTCACTATCACCTCAATAGATTTCTCCCTCCATTTCTACTAGCTCACCTATGCCATTAAATCTATTTCCAATCATTCAATAAACTCAATTAGACACTTAGGTTTCACTTCTACTCCCCTTCCACAATTCCTCCCTCTTATACTATTTCACTTCCCTCTTCAATAATTCCTTCCATCTCATCCCTAATAACTACTAACACCATATTAATTAATAACACCACACAATAGTACATAACTATATATATATATATATATATATATATATATATATATATATATAATCATCTTGACTATAATCCTACTATCCATCCTAATGATTAGGATAACTACTACTTCATTTCATCTCCTATCACCTTTCCCATTTCATCAACCTTGAGTGTCCCCATAACTTTTATTGATTCATTCATAGCTATGGATTTCACACTCCCACAAGTTCTAATTTTATAACTCCCTATGCCTACCCCTCCATTGGTGTCACTTAACTTTCTCACATCATTATAAGGGACATCTATTTCCAATATACCCATTTATTCTATTTCCATAATAACTCGAATCCCCATAATAGATGTAGAAACATGGAAAATCATTGATACAAATGTGGCCACTCAACCCGTAGATGGAGAGGAGGTTGCCAAAACATCAGTCAAAGATTCAATATTAATATCAATAACAAACACAAGACTTGTCACCATAACCACCAGTGAAATAACTTGATCTTCATATTCATAGTTGGCAGTGCCAAGACAAAAGAATGAAATATCAAGTCGGATATTACAATTAGTGGGGAAGAAAAGAAAGAAGATGGTGTTCCCAAACACATTTTATTTTGGCCTTGTAGAGGAATCAAAGAGATGAAAGGCATCTCCAAGATCCATATCAAGAATACTATATGATTTAGTAGGGAAGAATTATGTAGAGATTGTTGTCCCCACACTAGACAAATTAAAATAAGATCTAGTGGTGGGGGATTATCAAATATAAAAATCTCACCTTAGTTGTCCTACAAGAGAGGGATTCAAACATGATGTTCAATTAAACATTAGCTCTCTTTTTTAGAAAATGGATAGTGTCAAGGTCATAAAGGATGAATTGAAGAATAAGGTTGAACAATTGATGACTACACTGAAGAAGTTCATTGATCCTACTATCCAACCAAAATAATCTATTACACAGATCATAGATACAGAAACACTTGATATAGTAATATATATTGGTATCATGGGAAGGGATAAAAGGGACTGGGTAGATGAGAATATTTCAAAGGGAAATAAAGTCATGGAATTAGTAATGAACTAATATAAATCTCTTAAGAATGGATGGGTAACTTTGAAGGATCAAATAAGGAAATATCAATAAGATATATAAAGGTTGAACCTATTCTACCTAGAGTGTTATCCAACCAACATAATCTATTACTCAGATCATAGATAGAGAAACACTTGATACAATAATAGATATTGGTATCATGGGAAGGGATACAAAGGACTGGGTGGATGAGCACATCTCAAAGGGAAATAAAATCATGGAGTTAGTAATGGACTAATACAAAGCTATTAAGAATGGATGGGCAACTGTGAAGGATTAAATAAGAAAATATAAATAAGAGATAGAAAGGTTGAACCTATTCTACCTAGAGTTTAAAGCTATGGACATGATTGAAACTGATATAATCTTTACAAAGTAGATATTAAAAAATGATTTTGATCATGAGGAATTAGACAGAACAACTAATTTATAATAAGAATAGTCATAAAGATTATTAATAAAGCTAAGGCTACACATGACAAGGTCACAAATATGATCTTTGACATTGAATATTTTCTTGAGAAATTATCATGTCAAGAAATAGATCATCAAGACCAAATCCTTTCACTATAATAAGTTCAATACAAGTTCAAAGGAGTGGTTGAAAGAGAGCCATCATGAGACACAACATTTAGTTTGAGTTCCATCTACCATTTTATCAAGTACCATTATACACTGGATCAAATGGGGAAAATAAATCGAGTATACAAGGTTTGCATAAAGGGAACGCTCTAACATAATTATAGAATGCAAAATAAGTAACCTATATTAATTTAGTCATAATGAATATTGTATCTATAAATCATCAAGATTTTTGATGTTTATATTGAGAAGACACAGGCAAAGAAGGATAAAGAGTCTTCAAAGGTTATGGTTGTAGATTAATTCTTTCAATCAAATACATTATGTATATTTTATTTATTTATTATAAAAAATGTTGTAAATTTCAACTATCATTTTGACATCTCTTGTTGAGAAATAGCCACTTGTAATTTCCATTTTCCTTTTTTATAGGTTGAAAAGTTGTGAAAAGAAAACTTGAAAATTCCAATTTTCTTTTTGGCAAAGTCTGAAATATTTAACTTTTAAAAGCTAATGTTGCAAATTAATTTTTAAATTTTGTCAAAATTAAATAACCTAAAAGTTATAAAAGTCCCAATTGAAAAATACAGTGAGGTTTTGCAAAAATAACCTAAAGTTATCTAACAACTATCTATTATTTTGAGTATGAGTTCACTTTTTGGCATCTCAGATCATGGAGAAGATACATTAGCTCAACTGAAGATTATGAAGGTGTTGCATGAATATTCAACAAGTTTATCCATACCATACTAGTTGTTTTTTAATGCTCAACAATTGCATGTTCCTTTTCCACCTATTTAACTTTCTAAGGATGCCATTCTAACTAAATATCATGCCCCTTTACATGGATTTTTCATATTTTTCTTTCTCTTGAACTAGGCATAATTTTTTTAATAACCCCATCTATTCCATTAGAATATTTTATATAAATATGGGTACTATTTCATAGCCCATTTATTTTTTTGTTGTTAGAGAAATTATTCTACATTTTGAAAATTTTATCTACATGTTGTAACCTAGAAAATGAAAATAAATTGATAATTTTCCTTTATTCTTTATGTTATATTTATGTATGCAAGGCTATTTATGAAATTTATACATTTTTTTATTCTTATTTCAATCACAAAATTTCATCTTTGGTATTATTTTTCCCTTTTGAGATATTTTTTGATAAAAAATAAAGAATCTTGTTCCTTATATGAGAAATACCCAATATTAACATTGGTTTCACATTTGCATGAGTTTGTGCCCCAATAAATTTCAATATATTTATTTTTCTAATGTGTTCATACAAATAATGTTTTAAAATACACTATAAATATTTGGTGTAATCACAATTTCCATTTTTTCAAATTCATTTCTAAAAAATCTTTTCTCATAGTCAAACCTTAGTTTAGAAGCAAGATCACTAAGAAGTGAAATTTACACATAAACTGGTAGTTTATCAGTTGTAATGAATTTAAAGAAAGGAATTCATATTTCTCTATAGGTTCACCTTAATTTACCAAGGTCTTATATCTTAGAGGTGATCCCATTGTATCATTAGATTTATACACAGCATGTTACAACACAAAGACAGATGCAAAATCTATGTGATAATAATTTTTGACACATTCGGTACGAACTAAAAATTATGACTAAGATATTGTGATATTCTAAGAAACTATTATATGATCCCTATATACATTTAAAAATCACTTGGTGACTCCATTAACTAATGGAATAAAAAAACCAAGGTTTACATATGTAAAAGAAACAAACAAGATCATTTACTAAAGGTAAGAAAGCTGACTTTCTAGAATTATAATTTCCATATTAAAAGAGATCAATATTATCAGTACTTATAGTAGAGTATATCCTATAAATATGTCTACATATCCTTCAAATAAACCTAGCAATTTCATACCTCCTATTATGGCTCTAAAAACCAAACTTTCATAGCCTTCAATGGAGGCAGCCCATTTTAGTTGGCCCAGTATGATGACATACCCACATTAGCTTTGAAAATCCTTCCATATTTTACTAGTGAAACTTCCACCACTCCCATGGAAAATATACCAAATATTGCTAATATTTATATATTTTAAAATGTAGTACAAGATAATGTTTCAATTAGACTTCTTATCTCCTCTTTTAAGGGTAAAGCCTTATAACAGTATAGAGGCCTACCACCTAATTCCATTCATGTTTACAATAACTTAAGAACTACATTATGCATTAAATTTGAGTACAATAGTGACCACCTCTCCCTAATTGAACAACTAACTACTATTTAGGTAGATCCTCATGAGTTTATGAGTGATTTCAATTTTTGATTTCAAAAGACATGTAATAGAATTCCATTATTAGTTAAGCCAACCCCAAATAATGTTTTCCTATATTACTTAATATCTTTAAATATTTATATAAATTTCATGATTCAATTAATTAGTGGGACCACACTCCCCAATGCCTATGAAATTGTAATGAGAGTAGAAAATTGCCTAATTCAAGCTAGAAAATTTGCCCCAAGACCACCAATGCCTTTATTTCAATAAGTGCATATTATTTAACCTATAATTGCTCTTATTCACACCATAAACAAAGAATCAAATTTAAATCTCACTCCTAATGATGATATATATGAGGTTAAGTCACTATTTATGAGCTTTGGTAATGAGTTGATAGAAATGAAAAGGTAATAATCTCAAAACTACAAGCCATATTAGTAATAAAACCAAACATACCAACCCAAAAGGTAGTTGTACCAAGGTAATTCACAACCATAAAGTCATAATATTCAAGCAAAACATCTAAATATTCATGCTCTACCTACACCAAGTGCTTCCAAAGCTATTGTTCCTATTCAAAACAACCTAGCTCAGGATTATGAGTGGTGTTATCCTTGTTCTCAACCACATAATCATAATTCTTGTCTTAATTTTACATATCATATCCAATACTCATGAATATAAAGATTAGTCCACTTCCCAAAAGAAAGATACACAAGAACCTATATAGAATGAAGCTACTCTTTTAAACTGGCAAGAGGAGGACTTTTATGGTGTAAATGAAGATGAATCATTATTGAATGGTGGTGGTTTTTTGGCAATAAATAACCATTAAAATAAAAGGTAAATTTAAATTGATCAACCCCCTAGGGTATAACAAGCTACAACTTCTAAATTTATACAAGAATATGCAAAAGGTAACACAATTCAAAGGACACCCAATGTGGTAGTGGGCCAATCAAAATAAAAATTGCTGACCCCAAATCTCATGTAAAAATACATATCTCCCATAAAGGAACCATCAAAGTTTGGTAACATTCCTTTCATTATTATTCAACAAATGAAGAAGACTAATTTTAATTTCACTATGTGAGAATCACTATCCATTCTAGCACAAAAGGACTTATTATAGGAAGTTTTGAAAAACTTATAAATAACAAAGTTCTAACCATGGGACCTAATGATATATTTAATTTGTGTTAATCAAAAAATGATACCAAAACAAGAAAAAATGGTAATCTTCTCCCTTTTTTACATTCACTCATAATTTTTAAACATCTCATTCATAATTACATGGTAGACTTAGAATCTAACAATTCTATTATAACCAAGAAAATAGCTGATGCTCTTGGTATTAAATATACACATATCTCAAAAGGTGTGGTTCAATTATATGGGACTACTACTAAAATATTTAGGACTATAAAAGGTTTAAACCTTACCATCCACACATGTCCAAGCTTGATAATTTCCCAAGATATCTCCATTTTTTTAATCTCCCCCTATTTTTCTATATGCCTTTCTCAAGACTTCACTACAAAAATGGGAGGGTATTATCTACTAACTCATGTCATGTGTTTCTTAGTATGAAAAATTAAATGTGATTAATAATAAGAAATAATCTATTTATTAAAGAACATATTGATCCATACACTTCTATCCTTATGAATATAAATTTCACATTGCAAGATCAAGAAGAGGATCTTGATCATGAAGTTGCAACACCCATAGAAGAGATTCTAGACACTCATCTAGATGAATGGGGATCATCTATCTAATTTTATCCTTGTGATTATGTATAAAAAACTAGGTTGGGTATATATTGCATTCATGAAAATGATGCAATCATCCTGAATCTTGTAAAATTAGCTAAATGTCTTCAAAGAATCTGCCAACTATTCTTCAATGGATTGATAAATAGGAGTTGTGTATATTTAGGTACTATTTTTATTTTTCCACAAAATGAGAGTTATGTATATTCTTTCAAACTTTAGTTTAGTTTTACAAACAATGTAGCTAAATATGAAACATTAATCTGAGGTCTCCAACTAGCCAAGGAAAGAGGGATAAAATGAGTAAAATTTTTTGGTGATAATGAGTTGATTATTCACCAAGAAAGATACAAAAGTAATACCAAGAATAAGCATATAATATCTTACAAACATAGCGTTTGGGACTTGTTAGAAGACTTTAACACTTTAAACATTCAAGTAGTATTAAGAGCACATAACAAATATGTTGATTGTATGGCCTCGATAGGATCCTAGTATAACCTACCTAAAGAGATAAAAAAGAAAAACAACCAACATGTAAAATTTATATTAAGGCCATCTATTACTGATAATGCAAAAAAATCGCAAGTCTTAAACAATTATTAACAAATTGTGAATTTTTGGAGATAAGATGAATTCTCTAATAGAAACCACTGAAGACTCCAAGATCGATATGAAGATCAAATCATTTAGTTGAAGATAAACAAATTACACATGGGCCCTATTACTTTAGAGAGTATATTCAACTCAAATGATCAACTAAGAGGTGAAAATAATAACATCATGGCCAATGAACAAGACTACAAACTATTATTCAGCTTAGAGGGAAAAACATTGAAGATTGGAAAGGTATGCAATGATTCTAAAAAATAGGATTTTATTGAGTTGTATTTTGATGATAAATTCACTTAGATTTATTTTGATCTACTAGGATTTAACCCTATCTTATCCCAAAACATAATATAACTTGACCCAAATACCAAAAATTATAGATATAAATAGAGATCAATCAATCAAAAAATATAACCCTTGATGAAGAGTGAGTTGTCCAAACTAATAGATGCTAATATAATTTTCCCTATCAAACACTCATCCTAGGTTACTAATTTGTTCTCTGTAAGGAAAAGTAATGGTGAAATTAGGGCTTGTGTAGATTTAGAGACCTAAAAAAATCATTCCTAAATTTTCATTATCACCTTCCACCCATGGAGAAAATTCTATAAACCATATCAAGATCTAAAAGGTTTTCCCTTCTAGTTGGTTATTCTGGATATAACCAAATCCTAGTGTAAGAATCAGACTAGTTTAAAACTACCTTCACTACAAAATGGGGCATGTATGTATATAAAATTATGCCTTTTCATCTAATTAACACTAGTGATACTTTCCAAATAGCCATAGATATGGATTTTAGAGGTTTTGTAAGGAGATGATCTTATTATATCTATATGACATCATTGTTTATGCAAAACATGTTGATGCACACCTAGATCACCTGAGGAATTTTTTTGAAAGCTTTAGAGAGTTTGGAGTTTCCCTCAATCCAAAAAAGTTAATTTTCATAGTTTATGAATAGAAATTACTAGGACACATTATTTAAAAATAGGGTCTTGAAATAGACCTATAGATAATAAGTGCAATATCTACACTATCACTCTTGAGCCATAAAAAAAGGTTTATAAAGTTACCTAGGAAAGATAATTTTTTTAATAAGTTTTGTTCCAAAATTTTCCTCTATGGCAAAGCCCCTTACTAATTGATTAATAAAGGAATCATTTTTTGTTGGACATAAGAAGGAAAAGATAGTTTTGAAGCTATCAAGTAAGCTATTTCTCAGGTTCCTACCCTGGTCAACCCTATCTATGAGAAAGATTTCATTCTATATGACATTAGAGGGGAAGGAAACATCGTAGTTATTCTAACCCAAATTAATAAATAATAGTTGGAATATCCAATATATTTTTTTAGTTAATCCTTGAATGATTATGAAGAAAAGTGTAGTTTCATGGAGAAGTATATGCTATAATTATATCTGTCAGAAATTTTAGGCATATACTCTCCAATAATAAAATTCATTTGATGGTTAATCACCAAAGTGTTAAAGAGTTCCTACTAAGTCAGTAAATAAATGAAAAAGAGCAAGATGGATCACAAAAGTCATGGAATAGGATGTGAACATAGAAATTATAAATCTTGTAAGAGGAAAGGGCTTATGTGAATAGTTATCATTTGATATAAACATTGTTGAGGTAGTATATAATGTAGTATATGCTCAAAATACATCTCAACTAGATACTCTATATACACATAATATTTTCAAACTTTTATCACTTACTAAGACTTTGTATCTTGTAGGAACTCATTGAGTCTCAATCTCTTTGAGTGCATACCTTAAGGGGTACACCAAGAAAGGGGTGGGTAGACCATTGGTAATTCATAGGATTGTTGTACCTTTTATCACTTGTTATCTACACATGTCTCTTAAAAACCAATTCCCTAATATTTTTATTATATATTTCACATTCTCTAGTCATTTTCTATCATTTATCCCTCTTTTCCTAACCTTATCCCCTTTTTTACCATCAGTTGTACTAGGTTGACTAGGTTGAATTTTTTTATTTTTAGCTAAAATTTATTCAGGGTAAAGGTTAGCTCTTGGCTGACCTAACCCATTTCCTAGTAAATTTTTTTTATCCAAAACTTTTGAAGTGTCTTAGGGTTAAATCCACTTATATATACAAGTTTATTTCACCATTATTTAGAGAATAGAAGAAGAAGTAAGAGCTATTTCACATCTACTTATCCACCATTCTAATTGAAAAACTAGGCTTAAGTTTTCATAATTTATTTGGAGATATGGATCTTGTCTTATGGAGAAGTATTTTTAATGCATTGATATGTTGTGTAGCCTAGAACTGGTTTATCCTTGTCATTCTTACATACCAAAACAACCTCTTATGAAGCACCTTGGCCAAGTGAGAGATTAACACTTGATATGTTCATATTCAAAGGTAAGTATTCCTAAGTTTATTCTTCCTTTATAATAGTAGATAGACACTAATTTATGCTTCTCTTTCATGCATTAGGATTCTATATACATTGACATGAGTATATTTCTCTTATGCATGTTTAATTTTATTATTTCTAACCCCCATTTTGTAACACAAGCTTTAGTGAAGACTAGATTAGATTTTTTTTATAGGTTATTAGTTTAGTGGGATATCAAAATATATGACTCCCTTAGGGTTATTTCATGATTGTGCTTGACCAGAGGCTTTGGAACCCTCCTTAGCATAGTTTATTATGGTAAGAAATCCCCTAATCAAGTCTATAAGATTCTCATATTGGTCATGTTATTGATTATCTAATGTTTCCCCAATTAGAAGTGTATGGTATGATCTATCTTCTCTAAGTTAGGATTGATTTATAGACATGATGCATTTTTTATTCCATACATTTTGATGAACCTGAGGTGAATCTAACCCTTATAGGTTTTATCTCATATTTATCATTATTTTATCATTTCATTTCTCTATATTTATGATACTAGGTTGATGGTGTTGATTCATCTCTAACTTCTTTGCACAAGTTTGATAAATAATCACATAAATATGAATATGTTCTATCTATGTAGTATTTTCATTAGGTATAGGCTACTAGGTCAACCTAGTTGACTCTATAAATTTTTAGACATCCAAATTAGGCTACTAGGTCAACCTAGTTGACTTTATACATTTTTAGACATCCAGATCAAGCTACTAGGTTAACACAATTAACACTTTACATTTAAAATAATTCCATAAAAAATACTAGGTTAACCCTATTCACATAGTACATTTTACAAGTATTTATAGAATAGGGAACTTCAAAGCTAGGTCGACCTAGTAGACCTAGTTATCAAAATTCACAAGTATAAATTAGGTTACTTCAATAGTAATTTCAATTTCCTTTGCATCCTCCAACCCACCAAATTTCCTTTCTATCTTTCTCTATCATTTATGTTATTCATTATAGTTCTATTTTTCATAATATGTAATCTTTAAAACTACCCTTGTATATTTAACTAGGTTGACTCTATTGATGTATTTTGGTATTCTATCTTCTATCTATAAAATTAGGCTGACAATATCAACATAGTTCTTTTTTTAGACCCTTGATTTAGTAATAAAATATAACCATTTTCAACTCTATTCTATAATATATACATACACTATTATCTAAACTGACACTATACTATGTTTCAAAGTTAGAATTAAGACTTATATGCTAGTAATTATCTCACACATTCATTTTTAGTTACTTTCATGCTTAGAATAGACCACATAGTATAATTAGGTGGTTTTTCAATATACCATTTAGTTTCACTATTTTTATATTTTATGCACACACTACCAAATCCCATGATCTTAAAATGCATTTTAATAATTGTCTATCCAAAGCCTATCTACTTCGATATCATCACCAAAGGGGAAGTTGACTTGGTTTTATAGCCAATTATAAACATGTGGTTAATGGCATATATTTTCAAAGCACTTAACACCCTTATTGTTGTTTTGTGTGAAGTGAGGGGGCAGGCCACAATACCAAGCCAATATCATTGCCAACACATATCCCTTTTAGCCTAAACATCTTTAAAACATCCTTAGATTACTTTCTAGTTCTTTACTTACATCCAACCTCCTATCACGTCTAAAATAATACTCTAATAATATAAAAACATTTAGGATGATGAATTAGTTAGCTTTTACTTTCCAAGTTGATTGCTTGCTCTTTTATTAATTATATATTGTAATGTATAAATTTTCCTTAGCCAGTGTTGGTACAAGGTTTTATGTTGTGTACATCAATTGGATCAACCTCATTGACCTAATTTATTGTGTGTTTCCTTTCATTTCCTATTTTCAAAATTACTTACAAATTTTTTCATATTTTAGTACATAGTCATTCTTATCAACATCATCTCTTAAAGGTTGTATGTTTTCCCTACCTATAGTACTAGGTCGACCCTATAAAATTTTTACACTTATTCAACCCCTATATTCTATATTAGGTTGACTCTGTACACTTTTTTAGCCTCTATTTTTAGTACTAGGTTGATTACATCGACTCTATATACTTTCTCAACCTCTATTTCTAGTACTAGGTTGACCTTGTCAACCCTATATAGTTTTTAGACCCTATCTTATATACTAGGTTGACCCTATCAACTTTGTATAGTTTGTAGACCCTATTTTCTATACTAGGTTGACCCAATTGACTCTGTATAGTTTTTTGCCACTCCTTATTTCCTTAATTTTGCATTTATCTTGCCTTGTTTATTACTTCTCCTTCATCATGAACTATCTATTTGAAAACAACACTAAGTAAAATTTAATGTATATGATGAGTTTTACCAACCCTCATAGGGTCTCCCATAAGTAGAGTCAAGCTCCTCTCCTAGATGAGATTAATGTTTATATAGCCACTTTCACAATGAAATATGGGACCCCTCCTCATTCCTCTACATTTCATAATCTTCTCTTATCACTTAAAGATCAACATGAATTAGAGTATACCCCTGAAATGCTCTTATTTATCTCTAAATTTCCTCAACATCAAAGAAAGGATCCCATTTACTATCTCATGATTAGTGGTCAAGTTGAAGAGCCTTATTCATCTTCTATCACATTATCAAATGGCTTTGGGGGTAATATTTTATTTTCTTCTCAACCTTTTTGCATCTCTTATGACCCCTTCTCATATCATGACATCTTCTTTAACTTCATCTAACTCTATGTCTAGTATCTCAACTAACATGGTAGGTTCTACATCTAGTAGTCTTCTTGCAAGACCCACTATCTTGAACTCCTCCACTATTGAATTATTTACTACTCAAGATAATCATGCTTCTAGTGGTTCCTCTTCTCATCCTTTCACTAGTCCATCTTTTAACACATAGGTACATTTTAACACTAGTGCCTCACATTCTAACAGTTCCTCTCAAGATCTTATCAACACCAATAATGGTACCCAAGCCACTACTACCAACTTTAATGCTTCAAATAATGCTAACAATGTCAATCAAACCCATCAACATTTATTCCAAATGCTAAATAAAATGAATACTTTTCAATCTCATAATATAAATAAAATGATGAGAATGCAAAATCACCTTCCCCATCTTCAAACTCACCCTAAAAAAATGCCTTGGGTTATGTATAATAAAAATGTTCCCCAACCTAATATTCAATATTCCCATGGTAATATCATCACTCAACCTCCTCTTGTCAACAAGACAATTAAACATCTTCAAAATAAACTTCTTACAACTCAAATTACTAATATTAATATAAGAGGCATCACCCCTACTATTTCTTATAATGGGTTAACTGATCCTACTCTTCATCTAAAAATAGTTGGAAATATCTATAAATACTAGGTCTAATTAAATACCTTTTCCTCTACCAAAATATTATCCAAAAACCTCATAAGTGATGCTTTAGGTTGGTATAACCAACTTAAAACTCATTCTATTACTAGTTTGGAAGACTTAGTAAACACTCTTGTTCAAGAGTTTTAAACCAGTAATATTTTTGAGAATAATTTGGCCCATTTTATCAATTATAAGAAACTTGAGACCAAAACTACCCAAGATTTTGTTAAAAGGTGGAAAACATTATCCAACAAATTTAAACATAACATGGCTGATGATAACATTTTTCATCTCTTTAACAATTTTATTTTTCCCAAGTTGTAATATCAAGTCCACACTCTCTCTCCATGTAATTTGGATGAGGCCATTGACCAATATAAACATCAATATTTCCTCATACATCAATTCAATCCACCCCAACCTTATACGAGTACTCATATATTACTTAAAAATAAGAACTATCATGCTACCAATGATGGTGTCATGGACTCTTATGATACCATTCATACTATTCAAGTTGTTTTTCCTAACTAGTCTTTGGAAACATCTCCCCCTTCTCAACAATTCACTAATACTCACTTATCTTCACCTAATAACATCAATGTTCACAAACCTTTATCCTTAGTTGAATTACTAAAACTTTTACCTAGGCCTCTACGTTGAGAAATTGACCCCACTCATCCTATGAAATCTTAGTATGATACTAACAAGTTTTCTTGGTTATACGTTAGTTGGGTTCAGTCTCATGAGACATGTAGGCATCTTTATAATTTGGCTATGGATTTTATACTTGGTCCTAATTTTGATCATGATTCTATCATTTGAAAACTCTAACAAGCATATGATATTGATTTTAAATATCATGAAACAAACACTAAATATTAAGCCTTGAATCAAGCTAATGCTCATTTAGATATCTATAAATACCCTCTTCCCAATCACCAAAATAACCAAGATAACCAAAACAAGCCCACCCCTTCCACAAATAATGTAGAAATTATTGTTGAACCAACTCTTGAAGAGAATGTGGTTAATATGACTAATATATGAAGGGTGCTTGCTTTTATTGATCCTCAACCTATCTAAACTATTCCATTGTCCTACACATTTCATGTTATCCAAGACTCTTCTCTAACTCACTTAAATGAGTTGGGGGCAAGATGAACTTATAACTTTCAATGACCCAATTCCCATTCCTCTCTAGGATAACACTTAACACTCTATTTATACCATTCCTTAATATTCTTTACGTAAGACTAATGACACTCAGTCATCTATCAACACTTCTTATAACAATTCTCAAAACCAACCTACACTAAATTCTTCATCTTCCCAACATAGTTTACAACCTTGTTCTAAATCTTCTCCCTCTTATCAACATAAATTGCAATGCACTTTGGCTCCTCCTTCTAAGGACCTCTTTCAACATTATGCACCTATTTCCAATAATCTTCTCATGGGTTATGATGAGTGAGTTCCCATCATGGAACTCACTAATCCCCCATCCTCAATTCTATTTATTGATCTTATGAAGACCTCTCTACATCATCAAAACTATATGATGTATCTCTTATTCAAAATTAACATCCCTCATCCTCCGCTTATAGGACATGAAGCAATCATATCTTGATATGAATATAGTATATTGAACAAATGTGAAGAGATGTCCATATATGTTTATGAAATAATGGACACTTCACTTTTCCTAAAGTTTCCCATTACTTCCATGATTCCTAGTGAGATTTTACTTCATGCAGATGATCATCTAGAATAAGGCTATTAAAACTAGTGGTTCCTTTCCATCTAAATTAAGACACAACGCCCATTCTATAATAAGTCCTATCACTACTTTAAAGATATTCAAAATATGCAAGGTATAAACATTGAATAAACTAACTCTCAATATGGGGTATATCCTATCTAAGCTTATTATCCATATAGCTAAGGCTCTCCTCTCCTACTCACCATTTGGTAATCTTGTGACTTCATGTGTACCTATTATAGGTAGTCTAAAGATACCATGGATGTCCTCTAAGGTGATACCCAACTCAATGGTATCCCACTCCACCTCCCACTTAAATGTATTAGTCAATTATTTTTAGGCTCCTAAGAACATGAATAGAAAATATGAGCTTAGTGGAATCCCACACATATCTACAATGCCACCTAAACCTAAAGTAATCAATCTTGTTTGATCCTTAATTGAAAATCACTCCAAAAAATTTAGGAGCCATGCCACATACACTAAGCCCCAAAATCTGGGATACTCTTGCAACCATAAAATATTAAAATATGTATTATAACCTCCATATCATTTATAATCAAAATATATTCTTTTCAAATTTTAACAAAAACAAGCCTAATTTGATTTAATTTATTCATTTTTAATCAATTCAACCTATTTCTAGCCTACTCAACCCTTTTATCCCTCAGTCAGCCATTTTGGACCTTTCTAGCACTCTTTCAACCTATTTCATGCATTTTCATATTATTTTGGTCACTTAGTCAAATAATAGGTTGACCAAAGTTTCCCTATTTTGAGCAGGTGACTTAAAAAACTATGTTGACCCTTTATTTTTTCCCCTCTTAGTACTAAGTTGACAGAGTGGATTTTTCTACTAGGTCAGCAATTATGTACTAAGTCGGTAGTCTAAAAACACACTAGGTCATCACATACCTACTAGGTTGGTAGTGTCGATTTAGCAAAATTTTAGCCTACTAGGTCAATTAGGTCAACCTAGTTGTTTTTGGCTATTTACCCCTTACATTTTCAATAATAAATGCCTTTCAACAATTATTACTATGATCCCTTCAAACCCATTTCCCTACTTGGTTTTTCCTACACTTAGTAACTTTTTTGGGTTAATTTTGATTATTTAAATTTCTCTAATTTACAAATTTAAAAAAGAAATCAATAAAATATTCAAAAACAAGTTTAAGATTCTCAGTTGCCTACCTGTGCTATACCCACTACCATTGTTGTGAGTCCCTCTCATCTTAGTTGTCATCTCCTTGCCATTCTATCTCATTTGGTCTCTTAGAGATCTTTTTCTCACACCCACAAGTCAAAAATAAAAATTGACTTCCCTTTCACCCTAGTTAAAATTACTTTTCACAAATTCATTATCTCTTAGATATTTTCCATCAGATTCCTTGTTTCACTAATATATTTGTTTTTATTACTCCATTTTTTGAGAATATTTTACACTACTATATGCCTATCTTCCAATTTTTTTGATTTTTGGATTTGTTTCAACTAATTTCTATAGGTTTGCTTAATGTTCTTCACATTTGGATGCCTTCACTTCTCTTGTAGTCTAATTATTTATCTACATCACTAAGGTAACTAAAGGTACGTGTTGTTCAATTCTATCCTTTGATTTATCTTATTTTTTGCTTACTATATTTTACTTAACATCAACATTATGTGTTATCATGTTCTATTCTTGAAGCACCATATCGTGTTGCACTCATGCGACACGTGATGAACTTAGAGTGGGGAATATATATATATATATATATATATATATATATATATACACACACACACACACATAATATTTTAAAACTTTTATCACTTGTTGAAACTTTTTATCATTCAAGAACCCATCAAGTCTGAATCTTTTTGAGTGCACACCTTAAAGGGTGCACTAGGAAAGGGGTGGGCAAACCATTGGTACTTCACAGGATTATAGTCCCTTTTTCCACTTGTTACTACATACTTATCTCCTATAAACAAATAACCTAAGATTTTTATTCTCTATTGCAAATTCTCTAGTCATTTTATACCTTTTATCCCTATTTTCCTAACCTTAGCACCTTTTGATTTTCAATTATACTAGGTCAACTAGGTTGACCCTATACAGTTTTGGGTAAAATTTATTTAGGGTCTAGGTCAGTGCTTGGATGACCTAGCCCATGACCTAGTTAATTTTTGTCCATAATTTTACTAGGTAGGCTAGGTTTGCCCTATCGATTGAAACTTTTGAAAGGTCTTAGAATTAAATCTACCTATATACAAGTTTATTTAGAGAAGAGAAGAATAAGTAAGATCTATTACATGTCTACTTATCCACTATTCTATATGAGGAGCAAGTTTAGGGTTTCATACTTTCTTTTGAGATATGGATATTGTCTTGTGGAAAAGTCTCTTAGATGCATTGATAGGTTTTGTATCCTAGAGCTAATTTATCCTTTTCATCCTTACATACCACAATAACCTCTTGTGAAACACCTTGGCCAAGGGAAAGATTGAGGCTCAGTAGGTTTGTATTCAAAGGTAAGTACTCCTAAAATTATTCATCCTTTATAATAATATATATATATATATATATATATATGCATTTGTATTTCTCTTCCATTCATTTGTATTACATATACATTGATGTGAGTAAATGTCTCTTATGCATGTTTACCTTTATTTTTTATAATACCTACTTTATGCCACATGATTTGGTGAGCACTAGACTAGATTTTCTTTACTTGTTATTACTTTAGTGAGATATCAAAACATATGACTCCCTTAGGGTTATTTCATGATTGTGCTTGATTTGAGGCTTTGGAACCCTCCCTTACATAGTATATTATGGTAACAAATCCCCTAATCAGGTTTAGTTGATCCTCATATTAGTCATGTTCCTAATTATCTAATGTGTTCCCAATTATAAGTGTATGGTATGATCAATATTATCTATGTTAGGATTGATTCATATACATGATTCATTTCTAATTACATACACAATCCACCTCTATTCAATAGCTATATTTGTGACATGACTATCTTCTTCCTGACTAGTAAATACCCATATTATTTTTAGATGTCCAAGAAAAGGTATTTCAGAATCCAATCTATTCGTTATGTTCTTGTTGATGGATTATTTGTTAGGAAATTTATGAATGGATTTATGCTAATGTGTATTGAGCATTATCAATTGCTAATGGTGCTCAAATAATTTCATTATATTCCATTAGGTAGACACTTATCTATAAGAACCATGACCATCAAAATAATGAGAGGGGGATATTATTGGCTTGACATATTCAAATATTCCCATCAATGGGTAAGTAACAGCAACAAGTGTGCTTAATTTATATGAAAACAAATATTATCAACCCTCTCTCTCAAACCAATCCAAGTTGACCAACCATTTGCTCAATGGGGATTGTATTTCATTGACATGATCAATCCACTATCAAGTGTAGGCTACAAATGGGTCCTTATAGCAACTAATTATTTCACTAGATGGACTGAAATAGTTGTACTACGAGATGCCATGGAGGCATATATCATGGAATTCATGGATGTCATAGTCACAAGGTTTAGTTTTCCTTACACTATTATCTAAGATAATGTCAAATATTTTGTAGGAACTCAAGTGAATGAATGGGATGTCAGGTGTAATGTATAATTGAGTACTTCAGATAATTATTACCTATAGGGTAATGTCCTAGCTGAGTCTACCAATAAAAATATCATAAGGATTATCAAAAGGATAATGGAAGACAACCAAAGGACATGTCATAGGAAGATGAAATCAGCACTATGGGATGATAGGACCACTCCTAGGAGAGCCATTAGTAATTATTCATTCATGATGGTATGTGGAAGGAAAGCTAAAGTTATATTTTCAATTGAGTTACCATCTCTATAACTCAGTTTGTAGTTGGAATTGATTGATGATAATAAAATATCAGTATGATTGGTAGAACTCATGGAACTAGAAGAAGTTAGGAACTACTCAATGAATGATTTGGAAGTAAATTAGGCTAAAATAATGATAAATTTTGACCAAAAACATTTGATAAGAGCTTCAATGAAGGAGAAATGGTTCTCAAATGGGATTTTGAAAGAGCTAAACCAAGAAAGCACACCAAGTTTGATGCAATATGGAGCAGTCCATATATTATAGTTCAGTGAAAATGAGTAAATACATTCCAAATATCCAACTTCGATAGATCAAAACTAATCATCCCATTCAATGGGATGTATCTCAAATCTTGTTTTTAAGATTAGAATTCACTCCAAAAATATTGTATAAATTGGGTTTAGTTGTTTTTCCCAATAAGTGCTTTCACATAGGTCAACTCATTCGGAGCTTTTATTTCCTTAGTTTTTTTTTACCCTCTTTCATTATTGTTTAGGCAAATCCTAGTTTTTTTCATCACTAATTAAAGTGTGTTAAGCTTAAAATGACTCCATAGCTAATAAACTAGAAGGCTACTATAAAGAAATTGATTAGTAGGAAATCACACCATAAAGGTCCCCATAAATGTTGATATTTTTGTCTCAAAAATATTAAAATATATATTAACCTAAAGTAGACCCATTATTTTTTGTAAAAAGTCATTAAAATGACCAAGAACACTCATTTTATAAATCCTAGTAGAAACCAAATATTTTGGTGAAATTTGTAACTTTCAAAGTTGCAAATTGCATCTAGACCTCCACTTCTTTCTTTACTTATATCTAGTAGAAACTGAATATTGGAATGCAATTTACAACTTAAAAACATGTAAATTTACTCTCAACCTCTACTTCCCTCACAAATCATACCCATAAAAAATTGTAATCCCACTCATATTTTATAACTTTCAAAGTTACAAATTAAAAATGGAGCTCTGCTCCTTGCAAACACCCTCCCTATAGAAACCAAAGATTTGAATGCAATTTTCAACTTGTAAACTTGAAAATTTATTTCCAACCTCTGCTTCTTATGCATCACTTGAATTATAAATTAGAGCTATGGTTTTAATTTTTAACTTAAAAATTTTTAAATTTAAATCTTGAGTCTCGCTTCCCACTGACTACCTTTCATGTGGAAATCAGAAACCTAATTATAATTTGTAGCTTGCAAAGTTGCAAATTGTGCCTTAAGTTCTAATTTCCCATTTTCAATGAACCAAGATAAAAAATATGAAGTGGAGGTCAAAGTGAAAATTTTAAATTTGAAAAATTACAAAGTTACTCCAAGACTCTAAAGTTTTAAACCACCCACCAAATACTAACCTAAGGGAATTTATTGTAGGCTTGAGGCTACATAAATGAGGTAGGGTTAATATAAAATAATTTTTTATTATATGAATTTCTATATTAGATCTTTGTGACCAAGCCACACCCCTATTAGAAACTAAACATGATTCCTTAGCCACACAACCTCAAGCCACAATTCCATTTCTACTCTCTACCTAGTATTCTCCTATGCTCCATGCATTCTTTTGATCTATCTTTTTCATTGTCCAAGCTAGCTTTTGAATTTTTCTTCTTATCTAGATGCCTTTTTAGGGTTTTTTATTTAACATTGGTTTATTTTCTTGGTATCATTTAGGGTCATTTGTGTTATCAATCTCTTGTTGATTAGTTCCTTCCATTTTTATACCATTAGAAAAACCTAGGGTTTTGTTAAAACTAACAGATTATTCCCTTGAAAATTCCCACCACAATCCTTGAAAACTTTTTCCTTGCCAAAGCAATTCTAAAACCCATAGATTTTCCACCTATATTTTCAAACCCAAAAATCTATGGACACTCCTAGTGCACTTTACAACTCCAAATCCTTTCAAGGATCTTACTTACAATTATAAACCTAAAACATAATGGGTTTTTCATTAAAATTTACAAGTGTATATTACAACCACAATCTCTATTGAACATTTCCTTCCAAAAGTTACCACAATATCTACCAAAACTCTTACCTATGTTTTGAACTCCCAAAGCCCACCAACTCTATAAATAGTTTTCCCATAACAAATTTTCTAGAATCCATGTCTAAAAAAGAGATGAAATTAAAATCTAAGGGACCTAGTGTCCCAATAAGCTTGGAATCTAACACAAATAAAATCACAAGCCTAGACCTAGGTGATTTATATACTAAGGTTAATTTTAAATTAAAAAATGAATAGATTTAGAGCATTTATGAATGTGAACTACCTCAAGCTATAGATTTCCCCTTATCATTATAGAGACCTGACTTGGTGCTCACATTGTAGAAAAACTATGATGTGGAGAAGAGAGAAGTATTAAATGGCAAAAGAGAGAGAATTATAAACTTGGACCCTAATTTATAGACTCAGTGTTCCCAATCCTAGAATATGAGAGTTGTCTTGATATAACTCTGAGATCATAAAATAAGTTTTATTAAGACAATAACATTGTATGTCTAAGATTCATCAATAAATAATCACTAAAAGTCTCTAGGCCTACCTTTATAATACTATCTAAAACAATGGTAAAGATGCACTTTAAAGATGAAGTGGGTTATTTAGTCATACTCCTATATAGGGTATTTGTAAACCTTATTGCCAAGAAATTTTAGTATTGGATGTACCAATACATATGGGCAATCCACAAAAATAAGCAATACATCCATTGGGTACAACTGATAAATGACTCCATCCACAAGTAATTTATAGAAGTATAAAATATAAGGAAGTTCTACATTTCTTCATATCTAGTATACATATTAGTAAAGGGGAGAATATTATTAAGACTTAATATAGTAGCTAACTAAGTAAATAAGGTTTTCAATTATTATCCTGACCTCACCCTTGAGGCATGTAGGAAACATTTTAGGAGGGTAAATGATGTATTTATGTACTACATCATCGTCATGTTTGAAAAAGAGTTAGAAAATAAGGGATTCTCTAGTGCTGCTACTTCAAAGATCACAAATCAGGGATACTATTTCATTCAATTCTCCACATACTCATACATCAGAGTATGAGGATTTAGTGGTTATCCTTACACCTTACAAAGGTATGTAAGTGATAAATGGGCTTTAATGGAACTTTTGAGGCATATTGTTGAGAATCATGAGTTGTTATTAAGAAAACACAAAGAAAGAATCTATTTCCCTATTAATATAGGGAGGTACACATGTCATTCCTTAACCAAAACTAGTGTGCATATGATAAAATGACTTAAATGACCTTGAGGTCTCTAGAGTCAATGCCATTTTTTGATGTAAATGTAAAAATTACTAGTACATTGGGTATCACAACATATTTCCATGTTCCCTAATATGAACACTATTGGGAAAACCTACAAGATGAAGAAGAATTAAGACTAAAGGATTATTCCAAGATGACCTTGGATTAGATCAAGGATTTTAAAATGAAACCAATCCATAAGGACTTGGTAGATGATGAATCTCTACTTAATAAGGTCTACTATGATAAAAATATGTTTACTCAACCCCTTCATATAGTTAGGTGTTCCATTCCCATGTTCTTATCATTAATGGATATAAACACCAATGTAATAAATAGAATAATCAACTACATTAGAAGCAAAGGGGTCAAGGTGACCAAGGAAATAGTGAGCATCAATGGGATATTAAGATATATTAAGGATAAGGGAGTGCCACCAATAGTATAAGGTTCTAGAAGTGGAACTAAAATATAACATGAAGATAAGCTAGTTGTATCTCATAAGATAAAAGAAAAGAAAAAATATAAGATAGGACAATCTAGTAGCCAAGGAGCACCATCATATCAGCCCATAATAATTTTTTCTAAAGACACAATTTCCCTTGATGCACAAATAGTTGCTCCTCCTATCTCCATCATAATTTCTCTTCTTGTCTCTATTATTACATTAGCTACAAGACCTCCTCTTCCTATCTCCACTTCACCATCACCATAATAAATTACCCCCTCCATTTCCACTAGTTCACATGTGCTAGTAACTCTATTTTCAATCATTTAGTCAACTCAATTAGATAATCAGGTTGTAGTTCCACTCTCCTCTTCCATAATTTCACTCCCCTCTTCCATAATTATTTTCATTTCATCCCTAATCACCACCACCACCTTGTTAATAATTAATAACACATAATAGTACATATTTATGAATTTAGTAATCTTAACTACAACGTCACTAGCATTCCCAACCACTAGGATAACTACTACTTCATTTTCATCTTCTAACACCTTCCCTATTTCATCAACCCTAAGTATCCCCACAATGTTGATTTATTCATTCATGTCTCTATATTCCACAATCCCATAGTTTCCCATTTTTCAAATCCCTATGACTACCCCTCCTTTGGTGTCACTTCCATCTCCCACACCCCCAATAGGAACATCCATTTCCACTGTACCCATTTATTCCATTTCCATAATAACCCTAACCCCTAAAAAGGAGGTAGAGATAGAGAAAATCATTGATACAAATGTTACCACTCAACCCATATATGGGGAAGAGGTTACAAAAAAATCAAATAAAGATTCAATGACCATATCTATAATAGACACAACACTCATCACTGTAACCACTAGTGTGATAGCTTTAGTTATATATTTATAGCTTGTCATGCTAGGACAATAAGATGCCCCACCTAGTTGGCTAGTATAATCAGTGGGGAAGAAATGGAAGTAGATTGTGTCCCCAAACATAGGATTTTGGCCTTATATAGGCATCAAAGATATTAAAGGTAGATTCTAGAACCATATAGAGAATACTATATTATTTAGTATGGGAGAAGTATGTAGAGATTGTAGTCCTACCACGAAACAAAAAAAAGAAGATCTAATGGTGGGGGATTGCCAAATATCAAAAGTTCACCTTATTCATCCTACAAGATAGGGATTAAAACATGATGTTAAATCAAACATTAACTTTCTTTTTGAAAAAATGTATAGTGACAAGGTCATAAAGGATGAATTAAATAATAAGGTTGAACAATTGATGACTATGCTAAAGAATATCATTGAGCCCACTGTCCAACCAACACAATCTATTACTTAGATCATAGACAAAGAAACACTTGATGTAGTAACAATGATTTATAGTAAGGGAAGGGATATAAAGGACTAGGTAGAGGAGATCATTTCAAAGGGAAACAACGTCATTGATTTAGTAATTGATTTCTACAAAGATCTGAAGGATGGATGGGCAACTTTGAAGGATCAAATAAGGAAATATTAGGAAGAGATAGAAAGGATAAACCTAATCTAACCAAAGTTTAAAGATATGGACATGAACAAAATTAATACCCTCATTACAAAAAATATATTGAAAAATAATGCAAGGCATGAGGAATTTGATAGAGTAGCTAATTCAAGAATAAGAATACTCATAGAGAGCATTAATAATGCTAAGGATACACATGACAAGGTCATAAATATGACCTTTGACATTAAAGATTTAATTAATAAATTTTCATGTCAAGAATTAGATCATCAAGACCAAATCCTTTCAATATAAGAAGCTCAATACAAGTTCAAAAGAGTAGTCAAAGGAGAGTCAACATGTGACACAACATTTAGCTTGAGCTCTATCCACCATTTTATTAGGTACTATAATACTCTAGACCAAATGGGGAAATAAACTAAAGTATACTAAGATGAAAAAATGGACCTCTCTAACACAATTAAAAAATATAAAATAATCAACCTATATTTATTTATTCCTAATGAATATCATATTCTATAAATCTTTATGATTTTTTATGATTATATTTGGAAGACACATGCAAAGAAAGTTAAAGAGTCTTTAGAGGTTATGGTTATAGATTAATTATTTCAATCAAATACATTCTTTATATTGCATTCATTTGTTTAAAAAAATATTTTGTCATATGTTTTTGAGAAAGAGCCAATTGTAATTCCATGTTCCTTACTGATAGGTTGAAAAGTTGTGAAAATCAAACTTGTAAATTGCACTATCCTTTTTGACAAAGTTTGAATTACTTAACTTGAAAAAGCTCATGTTGTAAATTGCATTTTCATTTTTATCAAAATTGGATGACTTAAAATTTGTAAAAGTCCCAATTAAAAATTACAAGTTAGGTTTTGTAAAAATAACCTGAAGTTATCTAAATTCTATCTATTTTTATTAGTACGAGTTCACTTTTTTTAGCCTCATTTCATGGAGAAGATACGAGAACTCAATTGAAGGTTATGAAGGCATTTCATAAAGATTCAACATGTTATCCCATGACCCAGTATTTGTTTGGAATTCCCAATAGTTGCATGTTCATTTTATACCTATTTATCTTGTGAAGGACACCATTCTAGCTGAAGATCATGCCCCTTTTACATGGAGTTTTCAAAGTTTGCTTGATCCTGAACTGGGCGTAAATTTTTTGATAACCACATCTCTTCCATGATAATATTTTTAATAAATATGGTATTATAGTGTATCCCATTTATATTTTTTATGTTAGATAAGTTATTTTTTATATTGAATGATCTATCTACATGTTTTAACCTATAAAATGAGAATAAATTGAAGATTTTCCTTTCTTATCTCTGTTATCTTTGAGTATGCAAGTTTATTTATCAAATTTGTTGATGATTTTAATCTTATTTCAGTCATAAAATTTCATTTGGGGTATTATTTTTCCCTTTTGAGATATATTTTGATTAAAAAAATAAAGAATCTTGTTGATTATATGATAAATACCCAATAATACCTTTGGTTTCACATTTTTTTGAGTTTGTGCTCCAATAAATTTCAATAAATTTATTGTTTTATTATGTTCATACAAATTATGAACTAAAATCCACCATAAATATTTGATTCAATCACCACTCCAATTTTTCAAATTCATTTATAAAAACTCTTTTCTTATAGTCAAACCCTATTTTAGAAGCAAGATAACTAAGAAGAATTTTTTTGACATAAGCTAGTAGTTTATCAATTGCATCAAATTTAGTGAAAGGAGGTTAAGCCTTCTCTAGAGGTTCACCTTAATTCATTAAGGTCCTACATCTTGGATGTGATCCTATTATATCATTATATTTATACATACCATGCTACAACATAATGATGGGTGAAAAATCTATGTAATAATAGTTTTTTCATAGGATGGCCATACTATAAACATAGAGAAATTAAAAAGATAATTTACGAGTTATGTAAGTCATAATTCAATTAGAAATATCCCTAGATGCACTATAGGTTAATGGAATAACATTACCCTCCACTTACAAATAACATTTCCCTCAACATTGAAAAAAATATGGATGCTACTAAAAGAAAGCTTCCTACTCTTATGTTACAAATTTATAATTTTGACTCTTCTACTTGATCAACTACTCCTTAAAATATCCTATTCCTAACCATTTTTTTATGTGTGAAGGATATCCTTAGGTTCTATAATTACTACAACTTCTTCATCAAATTTAGGTAAATTAGTCTAGGTAGAACATCTCGATTCAATGACCTTCTTTATTAAATATACATGAAATATATGATGTATGTGAGTGGATTGGGGTAGTTATATATTGTATGCCATACTACCAAACTTATGTAGGATCTGAAAAGAAACACAATACTTAGGATAAAGTTATTTATCATTTTGTTTTTTATTCAAATACATCTACTTATATGGCTTCTAAATCGCAAAACCCAATCACTAGTATCAAAATGCCTCTCACTATGATGTTGATAAACTTGTTGATTTAGTATATTATGTGTTATTAACAAATTATCTCTTAAACAACCTAGTAACTCTTGTTGATGTTAAATGTATTCCTCAATATCTTGAACATTGGGTTGTAACTTAAAATATTAGTTGATGTATGGGGGATTATAGTCATAAATTTAAACAAAGAGATACATTTTATAAGAGGTATGGAAGGAAGTGTTGTACCCCAATTATGCTAATGGTAGCTAATAGACCCAAAATTCTTGTCTATCTGATGTAAAATAACGAAGATACCTTTCTATGGATTTGTTTAAAACCTCTATCATCCCATAAAATTGGGGATTATAAGATGAGGATCCACCTATGTACCCAAACATAAAAATAATTTACTCCAAAATTTATTGTTGAAGGTAATATCATGACCACTTACAATGATTTTTAGGGTACCATGTAGATTTTGAACTGTATTGAGAAAAGTAGTAGCTACAGTATTGGATACAAATGTTTTTGATAAGGAACAAAAAATAGACTAATTTTTTATCCTATCCATAACTACCATGATGGCATTTTTACCTTGAAATCTTGGCAACCTTGTAATGAAATCCATGGAAACCTCCTCCCACTATTGGGTAGGGATGGATAATGGCTACAAAAGACATGGTTTCTTAATTATTTCTCCTTTGTTCTATTAAAAAACTAGGCATTCTACCAAAAATTTATATATATCCCCATTTACTTTGTCATAAAATAAATCTTGTTTTATGCGATGATATGTCTCATTTTTTTTTTGAATTCCACTTGTTGGAGTGCATAAAGATCCTGAATGATTTTTTTTAAATATAAAATCCTCACATATGTATAATATATCTTTCTACCATAATGTGTTTCCTTTCCACTCAAATTTTTCAAAAACATGTGAACCATGCTGAATAATATGAATCAATACCATTGTATCCCTATCATTCTCCCATTATGATCTTATTTATTCTAATTAATATTCATTCTAAATTATCATCACACATAACAATGCCTCAATTGATTCATCCTTCTTGGAAAGTGCATCTTCTACCACATTTTATTTTCCTTTCTTCTATATTATTTCAAAGTAATATTCTAACATTTTAGTCAACCATTTGTGTTTCTCTTCTTATGAAAATTGTTTTTCTAAATTTATACTATCATGACTAGTCTTTAATTGAAAGTGTTTATTCATTAGACAAGGTATCCATTGATTGTATTCATGAACAATATCCATCATGTATATTTCATAGATTGGCTGAGCTCATTTTTCCCCTTGATTTTATGAACCTAAAATGCAATGGTTCTTCCTTATTTCATTATTAATGTTCCTACTCCATATCCTGATTAATTAAATTCAACAACAAACAATTTGGGAAAAAATAGGGGCCACCAATACTAGAGTGATGAAAATAGCCTATTTCAATTTCTAAAATGTCATAGTATTTGGTTCAATCCAATGGAAGTAATATTTATTAAACAATTTTATGACTGGGGCTTTTATTTTTCCATATTTTTTATCAAAATTTTGATATTACCATGTTATCCCAAAAAATCCATGAAGGTTCTTACGGGTCTTTGGAACTTTCTACTGCATCATAGATTTGATTTCTTAGGGTTGAATTTGAATCCTTCATGTGAAGCAAAATAACCCAAGTAGTCCACCTCATAGATTCAAAAAATACATTTGGAAGGTTTTGCATAAATTTGATGTTGTTCTAGAACTAACAATCCAATGGAAGTAATATTTATTAAACAATTTTATGACCGGGGCTTTTATTTTTCCATATTTTTTAACAAAATATTGATACTACCATGTTATCCCAAAAAATCCATGAAGGTTTTTGCAGGTCTTTGGAACTTTCTACTGCATCAAATGTTCTTCCCATGTTTTATTGTAGATTATGACATCATAAAAAAACATCAACAAAACTTAATTTAAAGTACATAAAAAAAATATTCATCAAAATATGAAATGTATATGGTGCATTTGTAAGACTAAAAGGCATGACCATAAACTCATAATAGTCTTCATGAGATATTAAAGTTATTTTAAGGATATCCTCATCTTTGATATGAATTTGATGATACCCAAAACCAATATCTCATTTGGTAAAATAAATAGAACTATGCAATTCATTTAACAAATCATTAATGACTGAAATAGGGAACTTATCTTTGATGGTGTACTTATTGAATTATTTGTAGTTAGGGAAAATCTTGCAAGTGTCATCCTTATTCCACACCATGATCAATGGGGAAAAATATTCATTTTGGATATGTTAGATAATACCTACCTCCAACATGTCGTATACTATTTTTTAAATTTACCTTTTATGATCATATGGAACTATATGGTCTAATGTTTAGTAATGTTCTACCTAGAATTAGTATTATGTAATGATCATGTTGTCTGATGGGCGGTGGGCCTTTTAGAATTTCTCTAAAAACTATTAAGATGGCCATCAATAATAATTTGTAAATAAATATGTGTAAACACATGTGTTGGTTGAAATTATAATGAAAATAATCATTTTAAAAATTCATCATCCTAATTTTTAATAATTTTCATCATCTGATGTGAAATAGCCAATTGGGGATACTTTTCACATTATCCACATAATTTAAAATTTTTACCTTTAGAATGAAATAATATGAATAGTTAATATAAATTCATATATATTGTGCCCAAATTATTAATCCATTTTACTATAAAAAATTTAAGTCACACACATACTAATATAAAACATAGGAGAATCAAGAAGGAAGTCCCACATGGAAATATTAATACTATGGATTTTTCCAAAATAGCTGACTAGGACACCATATACAATAATGAAATAAAATTATGGATATGGATAAATATTATGTTTTAAATGAATATCCAACTTAATATTGATGAAATTATGTGTGTTTCTTGATTCAATTGACATTGTAACCTTATATTTGTAGTGGAAGTCCACCACCTTATGAGCTTGAGGATTACATATACCTAAAATGTCATGAAAAGAGATAGTAGGGTGTGAATCATTTGATTCCTTATCTATTTCTTCCATTGTTTAAGCTAAAGCCTCATCATTATATACATCTTCATTTTCACCTTCAATGTAAAAAAAATAATTAATACATTTATGTCCTTTGCTCCACTTGTTGTCATAGCAAAAACATGACCCCTTAGAATTCTTATCTTATATTTTATGAGAGGTAAATATTTTAGGTTCCATAAATGATGGTGTTATGAAATTTCATTTGAAAACATGAGTGAAATCACTTGTTTTTACCAAATATTTGTCCTTTACTTTTGGAAACAATGGTATATATTTAGAAATAGATGATGGATTAAACATACAAACATGAAGTTAGGATTTATCCTTAATCCCACCCCCCCAAAAAAAAAAGAAAAAAAAAGAAAAAATAGGCTAGTTAGGTTGTTATCAATAATGTCATATAGACATCATGATAGATTATATAATTGATCAATATAATCCTTAATAGTACTTATCTATCATAACTTTGGTAATTGACAGAAGTAGTATTATGAGACATCATTGTGACAATGTATCTATAGCTCCTCAATAACATCGACCATGTAACGTGAGCACCCTTATTTATATTTTAGTACACAACCACATGTACCAAATGATATTCTTAGGTTTTGATAGAGAGATGTCATGATCACTTTTTGTGCACATGGAGTTTGATATTTTTTTATTTGACTAATATAGTAAGCAGATCCTTACCATCAAACTTATGCACATTAATTTTGGAAACATGTGATTCAAACTAGATTAGAGTTATGATTTTTTTGAGTGGGTAAAATTTATTATATTATTAGAGGATTAATTTTTGGAATTTTATCCATAATAAAGGTCAACTAAGCACTCATAAATGGCAATTTATCCTTTAAATAATCCAATTTTCCATTTACTACATTAAGATAATCCTTCCTTAACATGTTTTACATATTTTGATAAATTTTTTGAACTACCTTAGAATCTGATATATCTAAAGTTTTATACTCCATGCCATATTTGTGAGGATTTTTTTGAGTTTCTTGGCCTTTCATGCATCTAGCACTGTTAGGACAAGTTGTGCACAAACCCTTAGATGGAGGGTTTCAAGCCCCAAAAATGTTTACTATAATATTATACCATTCTAATCATACCATCAATATGAATCTAATGAATACTAATTTTCACAAGGGTACATAAAATATTTTCATTTTTTTTTATGAAAAGCCTTCAAACAATACTACATTGGTTAGAAAATTAAATTATTCCTAGATTGCAAGTCATGTTTTTTCAATCCTTCATCTTTTCATATGGATAAAACATGAGATAAAAAAAAAATCATATAAATTGGCCCAAATTTATGATTTGATACCATTTATAATTAAATTAATTATATGTTTCAAAATAATGGAATAATATATCAAATCAAGTGAAAAATAATCATATCCACAATAATAATTAACAAAAGAATAGATTATTTGATAATAATTATTGATCCACTTTAAGGAGTATAATATAAAACAATTTAATAAGATAAAAATTCATAATATGATGATATAAGACTAACGACTACCTTATATATATACTCATATTATCCATAGTTATTACATATTCTAGCCATACTAAGAACATAGATAAATGCAATAAGATAATATGACAGGTATGTAAACCAAAAGTAAGCCACACATATTTGTAAATTTATTATAGGTTAAGGGTGTATCACATGGGAATATAATTTTATAGGACTATTTGAAGGTAGACATATGATAAATACTCATTTATCACTCATCAACCATTCAATGATGGGAACACATAAACTTAATCAATGCAAGAAATACAAAAATATATAATCTACCTCATAAACCACTCACTAATGAGAAATCATCAACCTAATTAGTGTGGGAACTATGAACAAGAATAATATTCTTCTTATAAACCTTTAATTTATAGCTACACATCAACCTAATGAGTGTGGTAAATATGAACATAAATTCTACATTTGTTTATCCTTTAGTCTTGAATCTAGAAAATAAAATAGTTCACAATGAATTTGATTTAACCTTTTAGGGTTTTTACTATGTAACTCCTAAGTTATATTAAAGAGATAAGTTGTCTAATTTAATGAAATAATATGAAATAAATAACCACTAATTTTTTACATAGTTTGAATTGATTTGATTTTATAAAAATAGTAACAAATATATGAAAATAGAGATTTATCCAAAAAATAGTTGTCATAGAAGATCTAGGTGTTGAAAACTAGGTTACAAATAGGTTTGAGTGTTGTCAATAGGGTCCCTAGGTTAGATTATTCACTGGATAGTAGTAACTGACCTAGATATTAGTTCCATGTGGATATAGTGTCCTGAAAATGGCACTAGTGTTCTCTTTGAAAGACTATTCCTTCTTTCTAGGAGCACTTACACCTATGTTTTTGGGTTCTATTCCTATGTGCATGAAATCTAAAACTTTGTATTCTGCTTGTAATAGTTGGTTTAAGTTACAAAACCTAATACTCCTTGAAAGTATGGAACAAGCTAAAAATATGTCTTTATTATTAGAATAGGCTGGACATCCTTATCATCCAGATGTTAAGAGAGTTGCCTACATATTAATACTCTAAAGAAGGATCAATCCAAATGTAGTTATCCCACCTAGTACTTGGTGTGAGTGAAAGTGAATGTTAAAATAATAGTGGTTTAAAATTCATTGAGTTTGTTTGAGATTGTAAATATTTGAAATATGGGCTTAGGGTAGATGTAGATGGTATTATGCATAAGTAGGTAATACTAGGGATTAATAACATTAATTCTGATAACCTATTTCTTGTTTGAATTGGATTTTTTCATCTATTTTCCATATAGTAAATAGATGTATAATATTCTTGTATTTATAGAGTTTCATAGCTTGTGTAGATAATAAAATGTTCTTAGGCCAACCTTAGGAGGGTTACACATTTTGAAATATATATACATACATATACATACATATATATATATATATACATATATATATATATACATATATATATATACATATATATATATATATATATATACATATATATATATACATATATATATATAAAGGGACACTAGTAACATATTGGGGATACTCTCTCCATGTGGATCTAGTGTCCTTGATGTGGTTCTAATGTCTAGCTAGTAGGATGGTAGGCATAATGGGACAAGATTTGGGAAGGTAGATTTGGGACTATGTTTTGGCTAATTGGAGATTTTTGTGGTCTATAAAATGGATAAAAAAGTGTGTTAAAGGCTCTAGGATAGATCTAGGGCTAAGCTAAGAATAGGTTATCTCAAGCAACACTCTTAACATCCAAAAACCACTTTTATGTGACTACATTCTCACCCTTTACTATAGAAATAAAAAAAGTGAAATGCCTAGTATAAACAAAAGATAAGTGTACCTAGACTTATTTAAGAAGTGAAACATGTGTATATTTGTTTGAGTATGTGAATATGGGTCTGTGTATGTGAAGCATAAACCAAAGCATGACCTATAATGATATGTGTCAGAGTCAGTCCCTAAGATATTTGAAAATTAAAATAATATGCTTAGTAAATTAACTTAGTAAAGTTGAGTAAAGATATTGGAAAGAGAAAAGGAGCAAATATACATCACTGTATACGTGAACCAATGCATGAGATTTGTGACAACCTATGTGTGTGCATATACATAGTGATCAAATCATTGAATAACTTGTACTAAGTTGATAGCTTAATCAATACACATATGTGGGTGGCTTAGTAACTCTATCTAGTTTTTACTCCATCATTTCCCACCTCTGCTTGGTGGATCATGACCTATGAATAGATTGGATTAGATTATTAGTCTAACCAACTCACATGGTTGGATCAAGAACTCAAGTAACTTATGACTCCATCATTTACCAAATGTGTGTAGTAGATAAATCTAAAACTAAACTACATAAAGTGTTTAAAATGTCCAACTAGGTATATATAATTATGTATATCAACTTCATGGCCACTTGGGTATATTAGGTGTCTATGTGCCACTTGGGAATTCCAACCACTATAGATGGAGTAAGGCATGAAATTGGTGATAGACTAGAATATGATATAATGTATATATAGTTTAGATAATGACAAGGATTTTTATATTCCATCTGATCAACCTATTTGTAATTGAACATATGAAAATTATGTGTCACACACATACCCCTAGTCTAATATATGATTATATTGATTCTGTAATGAGTTCTAGTTAATGTATCTAAACTAAATATGGGGATTATAATTTCCCACATGATTCCCATATTCTAATAAATTGGTATGAATTTGATCTAAAATGAGTATAACTAAGCAAAATTTGAAAGTAATTATCAAACATGTAGCTATATTTGTGAAAATCTATACTATATCTAGTGTATTATTTTGGCTAATATGGATTGCCCTAAGATTAAGGATACTAGACATTAGTGTCAGAAAGTGGATAGTAGTGCTATGTGGTACTAGTTTCCTAATTTGGGTGCTAATGTTTGTTTGGTCTAAATTCTATGTGACTAAACTACTTTCTAAGTCCCTATTTTTTCTTGTGTCTTACCTATGTTTGAGTTCCTGAAATTGAGCCTATGTGCTGAAAATGATCTATGAATATAAATGTAGGAGCCTAATATATATGAAAAACCCCTTTGATTTCCCTCTCTTTTGAGGGTATTTGTTGACCTGTGAAAGAACTATCCTAAAAATAAATAGCTCTACAAAATTTATTAGCCAGAGCATATATGATAATTCCATGATATTCTAATACAATGTGTCAACATAAAATAATAATGTAAGATAATATAAGCATAAGTATGTAGTTTAATATTTATTTATATCTATAATTACAAAAAGGTGTCAAGATAGATGAAATCAATGTGTATAATACCAAATATAAGTAGATACCTAAGGGAATGGGGTATGATGTCCATCATGGCAGCTGAGTAAGAAAGGTAGATGCATGAGGTCCCTCATGATGTCTAAAACTAGTGTGTGTAACAAGTAAATACAAGTGTCATGGTGATTAAGTATTAAAAAGGCACATATACAAAACACATGAGGTATACAAAATAGGATAAGGGGCCACAATACAAGGGGCATGGTCACATGTCACTAAATTTGATAATAGAAGACATATAAGGACATGTTTAAATGTTTGCATATATAAAAAAGAAATCACACACAAGGGATATGGGCACATGTCCAAGGTATACATGAATATAAGTAGCATAGATCAAAATAAAAATGGCATATTCAAATGCCCTTGAATAAAATAAGCCTAAGAAACACAATCAAGTCTAAACTAAGAAAGCTAGATATGAAATTATGTATGAATGTATTACAAATATGTGTAAATGCTAAGATGTACATATGATAAGTATATCTAGTGATAGTCAGAAAAAAAATATGAGCATGAGTAGTAATGATCAATATCAATATATATCGATGTGTAAATTAGAATATAAGGAATGTAAAAGTAGAACCTAGTAGTATAAATTATGAATGAGATGCCTCAGAGTGGGTATATATATCAAATGAATAAAAAAATATTGGTGTATATGCCCGCAACAGGTAGATGATATCAATTTTAGATTAATGTAGTGAATCTGAGTCTAGTATGTAATTTATAATCACTCAACAAGAATAAATGAATCATAGATGTATGATAAAATGGACTATACTAAGATATCTAACATATGCCATTTATGAGAAATAGAAGAAATGTAAACATAGAAAATCATACAATTTATAAATTTTGTATTTTGTAAGTAATATTTGAATTTTTTTTTGTTTTGACATGTTATAATGTTTTTTTATTTTTTGTATACAAGCTATGTAAAAGAAAATTAAAATAAACTAAGTAAAATGAGCTAGAGAGAAGAAAGTATGTATAAGTAAATACTAAAAATTTAAATGAAACACTATAAAAGCAAAGTGTAATGTCTTTATAGACACAACAACACATCCATGGGATGTGGATAGTAAAATAGTGGATTTGGTTGAAGATCATCTAGTGCCAGATATTGAATGTATCTAAACTCAAAAAAATTATCATCATCACAATAGTCATACCAATATGTATGTATAAGTGGAGCCTTATCCTTATCATGATTCTAGATTCTATGCATCTGAATGGCATGTTGCTCAACTATTTAAGATGCCTCTCATGCACTCCTAGTGTAAACCACATTAGACCATAGAGTATATATGTGAAACATTTGGTTCTCATCTATGTTATCATGTAATATTTGAATGATGCATCCATCATGAGTTAATGTTAATCATCTATCTAACTAATCAATTATGGCATCCATCATTTGTAACCATGTTCTTCCAAGTGTAACCTATACATGAGCATCCCTACTAAAAATGAAGAATAATGTATTTTATTCCTTGGGGCTAAAATCAAATGGTATTGTAATGTGTCCACTAGAATATTGGTATTGTATAACACACTATATTTCAATCACATGATATCTAATCTGGTGTGAAAATGCCAAATTATAAGTGTTGGTATAGAAATCCTCATCTATAGCCATATGGGGAATATATATGTCGGATACAAAAATATGTATAGTCAATGGATCATGTCATGAATATCTATGTTGAAAATGACTCTATCAAAGTGTTTTTATATGTGAACAATCTTATATCACTGATGGTGGTGGTGCCTATGGAGATGTAGGATGTATGATCTGGATAGTGCCCTTATCCTTAAATTTATTTAGTTTATGTTTCAATGCTGAACATGTGTTTGTATCATGTGATGTGAGTCTATGAAAGTGAAAAAGGGAATACCCTGTATGTGATAATAATTTTCTAATTAATATATGTAATACTATGGGTAATATCATCAATCTTTTATCAATTGGTATATGTATGATATAGCATGGTCTTTCTTATGAACTCCCTACCTAAATCTATATGACTAAATTGATATCCATGGATATAACCATATGTACTGAATGGATCAGGGGATTTATTGCTGACTATACCTAAGTATGTGAACCTATAGACATATGATCCTAAAAAAGTGATGCTACTAGTGTAGGTCAAGGTGTAAGTGACTTTGAATTATCTTTTTACTCTCATGGAACCACTGGTGTAAAACACAATCCACATAAATAATGATCAATATCTATAGGTGCTTTATCATCCTCTATCATAGCCTGCGAATACATGTTATAATTATGAATATAAGCCTCTTTTTAATTAACAAGTACTTGTAATTAGGTTGTAATAATTTCATCATCTATATTGGATGAGAATATCTTTACTATGAGAGTTTATTCCTTTATCATCAATGAGGGTAAATATGATGGGAGAGGTTATTCCTCTAACATTGATGAGTGTAACTATGTTGTATAAATATTTGGACATGGAATATTAATAGTCTTTCTAGACTCCCCCACCTCATATGAGTTGGGGATTTGATGAGAACATGGGGTTTCCCATCTAATGATATAGTTAGTGTACGAGGCTTTATGAGTATGTAATATCTAAATGGTTGATTATCTATTAGACATGTGTATAGGTACCTCTCATGTAAAAATATGATGCATCTATCAAGATTTAAAGGTATAACCTCCATAACATGTATTCAAGGTCTCTTGAGTAGTAAGTTATAATGTAAATGATTTGGCATCACCTAAAAGTGTGTATATAATGTTTTTGGTCCAACTGTAATGTCGAATTTGATTGAATTGAATTTATATCTATGAATGTTATTAAACCCTCAAATATTCTTATATGTACTTATAATAGATTATATATTAACCCTCATGGTTTTTATACATGTGAGGTTACATATATTGAGTCCTGAGATAATGTCAATTAGAACCTGTTTAATAGTTGTGTTACTAAATTGAGCTTAAATGAAAAGTGGTAAATTTTAATTAATTACTAACTATGAACATTATTCCTCATTAGAAAAAAATATAATATCCTCCAGATCCTTTACAATATTCATGATATATGCAAAATAATATGGTTCAATATCATGAGGTACAAATGTGTGATTAACTATTTAAAACATAATATCTTTGAAGATTATTTATTTTTGAAGTAATTCCAATATAAATATTCTAGTTGGTGTATTTATCAGCTAATCCACTATATCAATTGTTTTTTTGATCTTTGGG
Source organism: Torreya grandis (assembly GCA_037957365.1). NCBI lineage: Eukaryota > Viridiplantae > Streptophyta > Pinopsida > Cupressales > Taxaceae > Torreya > Torreya grandis. The sequence goes on from JARHVA010009676.1 coordinate 120,077, forward strand.
TCCTATTGTAGTGTGTTGGGGATAATGACAGATGGTAGGGTTATGTTGCTCCTATATAGTCTGAGGAGGCACCCTATTATTCCTAGTGACATTTAGACCATAAGATCTACTACTTGTCATGGATAAGCAATAGAGGTAGGATGGATCCTAAATAATCAAGTACTCTAGGTGGAGATATAACAAAAGGGGTCCTTTAAATCCTCTATCATCTAGTAGTAACTAGAGGTAACTAAAATTGAGCCATATAAAAATGATCCATAAGAAAATTGGACTCACATGATGGAGGAACAATATGTAAAACAAGTTTAGCTCAAGCCAAATCCATGATAGGAGTAACATACATGTGTACTTTTCTACAAATAGTTTTTAATAAAAATGTTAATTAAAGTACAAGGCTCTATAACATGAAGTGGAATATGGATTACATGATGATAATCATGGTAATAAGATGTAAATTATGATTGAGTAAATGCTAAAAATGATGATCTTAGGGTAATCTAGGGTAAGGGTTTTATTGAACTAGGGTTGTTTTACAAAGATTTAAATTATATTTAAATAAATGAAACCCTAATGTGAGATTGATTTAATGGGCTAAGTTATGCCAAAAATCATAACAACTAAAGTATGTATCCCTAATTTAATGCACAAAAAATTAGAAAAATGCAAACTAGGGTTTTCAACAATATTCTAAGTAAGTCAATTTCCCCAAATGATTTAACCTTTTAAGGTTTTTACTATGTAAATCCTAAGTTAGAGTAAAGGGTTGTGTTGTTTAAATAAGTGAAACAATATGTAAAAAATAAAAACTAATTTGGTATAAAATAATAATAAATATGTGAATATATATATATTTATCTATAAAATAGCTATCATAGAAGATCTAAGTGATGAAAATCAGGTTATAAATAGGTTTAAGTGTCATCAACATAGTACCCGGGTCATATTCTTCGTTGGATAGTAGTGCCTCACTTAGACAACAGTGCATATGTATCTAGTGTCTTGAAAATGGCACTAATGTCCTCTTTCCAAGATTTTTCCTAATTTTTATGAGCATTCGCACCTATGTTTCTAGGTTATGTTCTTGATAACACAAAATATGAAACTCTATATTATGCCTCTAATAATTAATTTAAGTTACAAACCCTAATCCTCCTTGTATGTATGGCATGACCTCAAAATGTGTGATCATTAATAGGATAGGATGGACATAGTCAACACCCCATTTTAAATAGAGTTGCATACCTACCGATATTCTAAGGAGGGATCAAGCCCAATGTAGTTCTCCCACCTAGTGCTTGGTTAAAGTTCAAGTGAATTTTATAATGATAGTGATCTTGAATTCCTTGAGTGTTCTTGAGATTTGAAATCTTTGAAATTTGGGCTTAGGAAAGCTATATATGGTAGTATGTAGAAGTAGGGTAGAATAGGGATGAATAACCTTGATTTTTCTTAACTTGTTTATTGTTTGAATAGGCATTTTGCATCTATTTTCCATATAGTGAATAGAGGTCTAATAGTCTTGTATTTATAGAGTTTCATAGCTTGTGTGGATAGTAAAATGTGATTAGGCCAACTTTAGGAGGTTTATAATTTTGAAAATATACCCATTCAGGAGAGTTAGGATAAAGGACACTAGCACAATGATTAAGACACTAGTGCCATGTGGCTATAGTGTCCTTAATGTGGTGCTAGTGTCTAACTAGTAGGATGTTGGGCATGAAGGGATAAGATCTAGGAATGTAGGTTTAGGACTGTGTTTTGCCTAATTGGAGATGTCTATGGTCTTTAAAATGGATATAAATGTGTGATAAATGCTCTAAGATAGGTATAGGGCTAGGAAAAGAATAGGTTATATCAATTAACACTCTTATCATCCAAATACCACTTTTACATGATTATAAAATTACAACATTAGGAATATAATAATTGTACCACTTATTTTTACACATACAAACATGTACATAAAAATTAAATGTTTTAGGACTAAGCCTTCATTTTTTATTTTATGTCCACTACACATGATCGATACCACTCAATCATAATAACAAATTTGATTTAACTACCACCAAATACCAACCTTAGCATTTTCCAATTTGGTGTATACATTAATTCTCTGAATTCCATGTGTAACACCTAACGTAGTGACTGACTCAAGGTCACTATTATGATTTAGATGTGTAAATATGGATTTATTTACTAAAATAGTATTATAAAATTGATAAATATCACAAAAGGCTTTTCCCTTCAATTCTATACCTTCCTTGTATCTGAAAGGCTTGTGTTCACCATCACACTAGGCCTAAATTCTTATTTCATAGTTCCACCATGTTATTATGATTACCCAAATCCCATATACACCATAGTATGAATAATATCTAATATATATTCTTCAATGTTAGTTATAAATCTCCAAAAAGATTATATTTTCCTTGATAATTGCATTTAGACTTTGATAATAACATCAATGTTACTCTGCATTCTTAATGCAAGTGTTTTTCCCTTTAAAATATTCAAATATTTTGATATGTATCGGTTGAAATATTATGTTTCATTAACTCTTATATGAGGAATTTAGTAAAACATAAGTTAAATATAACCCATTATTGACCTATAAAGTACTGGTAAAACATTTATTCAAGTTCATTTAATCAACTACATAACTAGTTTATACTTCTTTATTCTTCCATATTTTTATATCATTTGTAGGAGAATCCATATTACATGTTGGAATCAGTCAAATAACATCCCATGAGAATTATTTTACAATTTATAATATATAACATAGTATGCCCTTGCATATATAATATTTCACCCTTGTGCACACACAAGCCCACACTTAGGGTAATATTACATATCTCTGAGGCTCTTTTCACAATATTAGCTATGTAGAAAATGCTCACTAATAAAAGGGTCCTTAAGGTTAGATATACTTCATGAGCCCACTAACCCATTTTTGGAAAGGTGACAAGACCTAAGAGGAGGATGTAGGGTTTAAGACATATATTTATATCAAGAACCTATGTGTAGGATCTAAAAGATAATTTGAAAGGCATTAGATATTCCAAAAAGACCCAAGAGGAAGTTTTAGAGAATAATACATAAATTTTATATTATAGGTGCCTTTAAATATAGGTAATAACATTGAAATAAGTTTCCAAAAAGTGACATAAGTCTCATTACTAATAAAAATCTAATTTTTATAATTTGATGAATGGATCAGAGTCTTCATGTAGTTTATTTCTAAACTTGTATTACTTAGACCTAACTACACATAACTTTATAAGATAAGTAAAATTTATCCTTTATACTTATATTATTAAAATATTGAATGTTGTACTTTTTATATGCAAAAGAAAATGCAGCTGATCTATTAACCAATCCTAGCTCGGAGGAGATAAATCCTACTTACACTTCTGATTGATGATACATTAGATATTTAGGGTCATGACCAAAATGGATCTGCTAGACCTAACCAAGGTATGTCTTACAATAATAACATCACTATGGAATGTTTCAAAGTCTCTATTCAAGTAATACCATACAATAACCCTATATAAGTACTATGTTTTCATATTCATAAAGTAAATGACAAGTAAAGTCTAAGCTAGTGCTCACCAAAGCTTGAGGCACAAAGTTGGGATAATAAACATAAAATTTAAACATGCATACAATATCTATAATCATGTCAATGTATAGGAAATACTAATGCATGACATATAAGTACAAATGTTAATATATCTACACTTATAAAAGAGGAACACATTTAGGAATAATTACCTTTGAAGACAAACCCATCGAGCCTCAATTTATCCCTTGGCCATGGTGTTTCACAAGATGCTGTTGTGGTATGTAAGTATACCAAGGATAATTTAGCTCTAGGCTAAACAACTTCTTTATACATAAAAAATACTTATCCACAAGACAAGATCCATATCTCTAAACAAAGTATTAAAACCCTAAGATATACTCCTAAAGTAGAATGGTGGATAAGCAAATGGAAAATATAATATTCTTCCTCTTCTCTGAATTAATAAATGATGGAAATGGATGTGTGTGTGTGTGTGTGTGTGTGTGTGTGTGTGTGTGTGTGTGTGTGTGTGTGTGTGTGTGTGTGTGTGTGTGTGTGTGTGTGTGTGTGTGTGTGTGTGTGTGTGTGTGTGTGTGTGTGTGTGTGTGTATTTGAATCTAACCTTAAAACTTTATGAAGGTTTAGCCAATATAGTCAAGTTAATTGACTCTATATCATTAATTGATTAAAACAAGTTAGGTTCCAGTCTAGGTTGACCAAAGATGACCCAAACCCATAACATGTTTTTAACTATTTAAATATAGGGTCAGCCCAATAGACTCTATATTGTGAACTACTAAACTATCACAATAGAGTGGGCCTAGGCTAACTTATTATAGTAGATGGTAAAATAATGGTTGTGGCTTAGGTAAGGGCTAAAACTTGGTAATATAATATAAAATAAACATTTAAGTATAAGAAACTAGATGTATAAGTTATATTTTATATTTATACTTTAAGGATGTTTGAGAGTGGTTGCAAACCTATAGGAGATATAATGCAAATTATAGATTTTGGAGGGTCCTATTAGATTTTAGACTTATCCATATTTTAGGGTTCTAGGATTTTAGACTTAGCCATGTTTTAGGACTTTAAGGAAGAATCATATGAGTCAAATGAATATACACTATAAGTAAGTTGCAAAAATGGTAGGGATGATACAAAGCCAAACTAACATTGTGAAGAACCAATGGTCTGCCCACCCCTTTCTTGGTACATCCTTTAAGGTGTGTACTTAGAGATCTTGAAACTTAATAGGTTCCTTCAAGAGAGAAAGTGTTAGTAAGTGGTAAAGTTAATAAAAATATTGTGTGTATACACTTTCTAGATTTGGCATATGATTAGATTTAGTGTTTATTATTATAATATTAGGAAAATCTAAAATCATGAATTGGCCTTATTTTTATAGTAGTCTTTTCATTATTTTATTAGGATACTCTTTTAGGTTAATCCTTATTGCAATAAAAGGTACTTGAGTGTGATATATGCATACATTAGATCCATGATACATGAGAATACAAATGTTGGACCTTTCCTCTTCCTACATGACACAGTATGTTTGGGGCATCTTGATTATATATGATCATAATTGACATAGGTTCTATTATTTTATGATAATTTCCATTACCTCGTTGATCTTATAAATTGATAATTACATATTCCTATACTCATGTTTCTATCCTACATAGTGTAATTGATATGCTATTATACATGAAATTTTTATATCATATGTATGTAAGGACTAGTATGACATGTTTATGTTAGTTGATTATATCTCATTTACTTCATATCTTCATATGTCTTACTTGTGTTTACTCCTTGTTTACTTCTTTGTATTATTTGTGGAACATTTGAACAGGTTACTCACTTGATATAAATAGTTCCCTAAGTAATTATTTTTTATTTGGTGTGTGTATATTTTCATATGTCCTCCCCTTGAGTGTGTGATAACTTAAGCATTCCCCTTGCTTACAGTCTGCTTCGAAACCTCTTGGTATGACATTTGAGCACTCTTACATGTGTGGTTGATTTTATCCTAAACTTTTTATATTCTATATGTTATCAATATTCACATCATGTATCTTAGGGATTATTATATTTTGATATTATGAACTTCATTTATATATCTAACTAGACATGATACGATTATATGATTATTTACTACATGATTCACAGAGATACAACATAGTTGTCTTATGATTTTGAGATAAAGTGACTATCAATTTTTCAATCCCATTTCCTCAAGGTAGGGGGTATCATTAGGATCATGTCATTCCACACACATATACTTGATATAATTTTAAATTTTTGATTTAGTTTACATGATTTAGATATACACTGGGGACATAATTATATACATTTGGCATAGATTTGGGACATAGTTTTTCATATTTGTCATACATATTATACACAATTTTAAAAAACAAAGGTTAAATTTTGACATATACTACCCTATTGCATTAGTCAATTCAAATTCATGTTATTTTTATTTAGTTTATTAATGTTAGTTTTGATAATGTGTTAGTATGGCACACATTCTTTCATAGTATTAACGCTAGGTAAATTAATAATGTTATATAAAAATAAATGTTATTAATTTAGTTGAATTTAAATTTAATTGTCTCGTAGTGGAACCACCTTGATAAATATTTTATAATATTTATATTTGTAACTATTCAAAATATTATGAAAATTTACATTATTTGAAACTTTGTGAAAATTTTCAATGTAGTTTTTACACTTACCACTTGTATGATCGGTCGTAAAATTCATATCAAGCTTGTTTTATCATGTGAGGGAGGAAGCCATCAAGGGAAGGGAAGAGAAACCAAGTTATTTTCTATTAGTATGAAGGTGTCAGCATTAATTAATTATTTTAATCTTCAAAAAAAAATTAATGCCTATGAAACCCTATTTACTACACTATATGATCTAATTTTTTATTTGCACAACCTACTACTAACACTCAACCATCAATATCTAATTGAATGACCCCTAAAATTATTTTTTAAGTAGAAATTTATAAAATTATATGATATTTTTCTTATTTTGGAATTATATATTTGTATAAGTACAACCCATAAATGTAGAATTATAGATTTTGTGATGAAAAAAATCAGAGAAATATTTTTTATTAGTTGCTATCTTGCATTTAAATCCCTATTACTTTTAAAAATCAACCCATGAAAAATTATATGGAATATTAAGCCTCAAAATAAATTTATTAGATTCTATATTGACTCCAATGTAGTCCTTGATCCTTAAAATCCATTTTAGCACACATGTATGGTGTTTGGATTATTTCTTGTTATTTATCATCTCAATACTCAAATTCATATTTCATTTGTGATGTTTCAAAGAATCTTGTTGATGTTTATACAATTTAGAGGTTTTTAATTTACATAACTAGATATATACAGAATATGGTATGGTATAGAATAATAATAGAATGGTTTTTTAATTTTTTTTGTGCCCGTACATTTAAATTTACAATCTAAAGTGCTAATGTGAGTCTCACGTAAGAATATACAATTTTCAGCTTGGATTAATTCATGGGTAAAGTTTAGGTGAATGGATTTTAAATGAAACAATATTTTCTTCAAATATTATAAAAAATAGAGTTTAAATTTATAATATTCATTAGTTATCTCAATAATCCTTGTGGTGGAGATGGTTAATCTTATTTTTTAAAACACCTTGCCAATGAGAAGTATCAAGTTCTATGCCCCACCAAACTATCCTTTTAGTAAAATTTTTTCTTGGTCAAAATAATTTTAAGGAATATTTTTTGAGTATTCTATTTATAATTTTTGATGTGGTTCCAAAATATAAAAAGTGACATAAAGGTGTAGGTTTTGTAATGTTTGTGACACCTTTTGACTCTTGTCTCTAGTCACTATTTTATCTAAAGGTGGTCATGTGACCAGTTAATATCTAAGCTTATGGACATTCCAAACTCATTGGAATGTTCAATATTATGATTTGAAGCTTGTTTATCTAATTTTTAAATAAATTATATTAAAAATGATATATAAAGGTACATTTTTTATGGAAATCAACACTGTTAAAATGAATAATTATATAATTTCATCTCATGCTTGAGTTATCAAAATAATCACAAGAGCTTTCGATGACATGTATTATAGATCCATTAAGATATTTAAAATTATCAAATTATAAGATTAAATATGAAGGTTGGAGAATATGTTAAAGGTTGGAGGATAATTTTCCTTCTCCAATTAGCTATTTGATTAAATTTTGGGCCAATGATTGAATAACATTTTGGTAGTATTAGTTTTTTTTTGTTTATTGCATTTTTTAGTTCAATTCTAGTTTTCTCCATTTCATTAATATTCATAATAAGTAGTAGAATGGTAGTTTTTATTTAGTTTATTATTTTAATGGCTTCTCACTTATCACTTGGTAGGTGAAGACATTAAATGTCCTTAGATCACTTGTTAGTGATTGTACATGTTGATATAGGAGTTGTTATCACCATAGTGTTGAAAATTTTTATCTAAACATTTTTGGGCATTAGAGAGATGTCCCATACACATTACTAAATAGTCACTTATATGGGATTATAAGTGATACCTTATGTGGATCGATATGGTTAAAAATGCCTTGATCATATTCTACTGAAGTATGATAAATAATGTTTAGAGGAGATGAGTAGACCTTGATCATGTCCATGTTTCCTACCATAAATCAAGGGGTAAGGTATTATTATAAGTGACAGCACTTGATGAGTACCAAAATATACAATGTTATATTTAAATGTGTGAAAACTAATTTTTATTATTTCATAGTGATAGCTCTAGATCACCTTATATAACCCTTATTGGATTAAGTGGATTTATTAGGTCGGTTGATCCAAAGTCACTTTATTTATATTTGGTTTATAGTGTTAGTTTGCTTAGTTTGTTAGCAACGAACATGTACCCCTATCATAATATTAATGATAGATAAATTAATAATGTTTTTAGTAAATATATGTTAGTAAGATATAAAATTTTATTGGGTGTCATAGTGTAACCATGTTGACAAAGATTTAATAAGCCTTATATTTGTAAATATTTGAAATCATTTGAGAATTTACATTATGTGAAACTCTGTCAAAATTTGAAATTTACATTCAGCACTTGTGTGAGTGGTCCTAAAAGTGGTATCAATATTGTTTTATCATGTGAAGGAAGGAGTCATGAAGGGAAGGGAAGAGAAAACAAGTTATTTTCCAACACTATGAAGTGTGAGCAATAATTAATTATTTCAGTTTTCAAATTTTATTTTTAATGCCTATAATACATTTTTTACTACATTACATGGCCTAACATTTTATTTGTACCACATACCACTCAAAATCATACCTAAGAGATAATTGGATGGTCCCAAAAAAAATTTAAGTAGAAGTTGATAAAATTACTATGGCCTTTTTTCAGTTTGCAAATATATATTTGTATAAGTATGACCCATAAATGTTAAAGTATTGATTTTGTGATGATAAAAATAAAAATAATAATTTTTTTATGTTTTTATCTTGCATTTGAATTTTTGTTTCCTTAAAAAATCAACCTATAAAAAATAGCATGGTATCTTGAGCCTCAAAAAAAATTTCTAAGCATCTATATTGAATCCAATCCAGTCCTTAATCCTTAAAATCCATTTTAGTACACATGTATTATGTTTGGATTATTTTTTGTTGTTGATCACCTCAAAAATAAATTTCATATTACTTTTTTATGGTTTTGAGGAATATTATTGTTGTTTGTATGACTTAAATTTTATTATTTGCCTTAACTAGATATGTATGCCCTATGGTATGACACAAAATAACAAAAGAATGGTGTTTTAATTATTTTTATGTTAGTACATTTCACTTTTCAACCTAAAGTGATAATGTGAGTCCCATATGAGAATAATATAGTTTTTACGTTGGATTAATTCACAAATGAATTTTTGCTGAAAATATTTTAAATGCAATAATATTTTTTTATTTTTCGAAGGATAAAAAAATAGAGCTTAAATATAGATTCTTCATTAGTTGTATCAAGAATGATTTTAGTGTAAGAGGTCAATATTATTTTGTAAAACTCCTTACCAAGGAGAAGTCTCAAATTCTAAACCCCACCAAGCTATCTTTTTGGTTAAAATAAGTTTTAGGATTTTTTTTTTTAATATTTCATTTTTACTTTTTGACATGGTTCCAAAAGAGAAAAGGGCAATATAAAATTGTAATTTTTGTAACATTTGTGACTCTTGTATCTAGTTAATATTTTATCTAAAGGTGGTCATGTGATTAGTTAGTATATAATTTTATGAACTTTACCAAAACATTAGAATGGCCAATTCTATGATTTAAAGCTTATTTGATTTTTAAAGAAAAAATATTAAAAGTGATGTATAAAGGTGAATTCTTGGTGGAAACTGACACTTTCAAAATTTATAATTTTATAATTTCATCTCATAATTATGCTATGACAATCATCATGAGATATTTATATGACATGTACTATAGGTCCATCAAGATCCTTCTAATTGACAAAGTGTAAGTGGTAAAATGGATGTCAGAGGATCCATTGGAGGATGGAAGATGATTTCCATTCTCTAATAATTTATTCATTAAGAGTTTGGGTCAAATACTTTAATAACATTTTAATTAGTATTAGTATAATTATTTGGTTTGTTTTTTCTTTCAATTTAGCTTTAGTTTTCTTCAATTCATTAAAATTCTTTATGATGATTAGACTTAGTAGTTTTGATTTGGTATATTTTTATAATGAATTATAACCTCTCATTTGGTAGATGGAAGGTATTTCATGGAATTCAATCATCTATTAGTATTTGTATGAGTTGACGTAGGATTTTCTATGACCATAGTGTTGAGAAAAGGTTTGTCAACATTTTTGGTCATAGAGGAGATGTGTCATATGTAATATTGAATTGTCACTTGGATGTGTTTTTGAGTGAGACCTTATGTGGATTGATGTGGTTGAACACAACTTAATCATGTTCTACTAAATTACAATAAATAATGATCAAAGGGAATGAAAATACCTTGATCATTTTCATCATTATAGACATACATCATGAGGGATAAGGCTTCTTAGAGTTGACATTAGTTGTATTGTTCCATTTATAGGTGTAGTAAATAATTTTGATTATGTCATAGTCATATTTATATATCATATTTATACCCATTGTTGGATCAAGGGTTTTTCTGGTTTGATTGGTCCAAATTAACTTTATCTTTATTTCATTTAATAGTGTTAGTTTTCTTATTATGTTAGTGGGGCACATACACCCCTTTCATATTAGTAGTAATGCTAGGTAAATGAATAATTTTGTTAGTAAATAAATGTTAATAAGTTAGTTGGGTTAAAATTTTTTTGGGTATCGTAGTGGAACCATGTTGAGAAATATTTTATAAGATTTTAAATTTATAATTATTTGAAATAATTTGAGAATTTACATTATGTGAATCTTTCTCAAAAATTACATGTATTTTTTACATTTATCATGTGTGTGAGCATTCCTAACCTAATACATATTAATACAAATTTAAGGTGCATATGCCATGAAAATTCACCGAATCAAAGATACATTTTTAGATTATACACACTATTCATACATTAAACCTACTAAGAAGCAATTTTTTAGGTTTATATGCTTCATTAATTGGCTTATTTGATTAGTGTAGGTGAGTTTAGATAGATTGAAATACACTAGTTCTTAAAATTTATATTATAATCTATTGATATACTTGTCACAACTCACCCTTATACCAGATTAGGTGCATGATCATCATCCAATTCCTTTATTCACATTTCCAAGTTTCAGTTGTGAATATATCTCCAATGATTCAAATTAGAAGCATCATTACCAAAGAAAAATATCAAGGGGAAACATGGGTTTATTAACATTTACTTGTACTCCTTCCTTTCTCTCTTTTCTTTAAAAAAAATTAGTTATTAATTTTTAGATTATATGAATTGATAAAACCTATAACATGTTCCTATTTTTAGGTCATATGAAGTCAAAAAATTCAAATATGGATCAATCAAATCAAGGTGTGTTTTACCCACCATGGTACACATTTATTTCCTTTAAACTAGTAATTTTATCCTTATGCATTACTAGATTTAATGGGGTACAAATGTAGATGCTTAAATCTAGAGTTATATGTTCAAATAGTCTTGTGAACTTGGAAAATATCATGCAATTCTCTACCCTTTAGCTATGGACCTTACTTGTATCTGAAATTATCATGTTCACCATCTCATTAGGCCTAAATGATTATTTTATAGTTTGACCCTATTATTTTGAATACCTAGATCACCTATAAATGACACTTTAATTAAAATCTAATATATATATATATATATATTATTCACTACTAATTATAGAGCTTTAACAACCTTGTATGTTCTTAGATAATTACATTCAAACTTGGATAATAACATTGATGTTATTCTCCATTTTCAAATGCAAGTGTTCATGATTTATAAACACTAAATTTTGAAAATATTTTGATATGTATGAGTCAGTATATTATGTTTTATTAACCATTATATTAAGAACTTTTCAAAAGAGGTGGTATAAATATAATTTAATTACAACTCAATATTGACCTATAAAATACTAGATAATCACGTATTCAATCAATTTCACAATTGATTTATACTACCCTGTTCGACCTTATTTCTATATCAATCATAGGAGAAGTCATTTTATAAGTTTGTAGAATTCCAATAATATCTTATGATTATAGTTTGTCAATTTACAAGATATATCCTTATATACCTTTCCAAATAACATATTTCTCCCTTATGCAAATGCATGCCTTCATTTAGGGTAAAACTACATATATATAAGGTCCTTTTTAGAGTATTAGATATGTAGGTACTAAACATTGATAGAAGGTTCATTATATCAACCTTGTGAGCCCACTAACCCATTTTTGGCGAGGTGACAAGACCTAAGAGTAAGTCTAGGGTTTGGTTTATATTATAATATCAAGAGCCTATATGTGCAATCTAAACACATAATCTAAAAGATGATATAAAACCTAAAATAATAACCAAGTGGAAGTTTCAATTAGTAGTAAATACATCATACAATATAGGTGCCTTGAATCACATATAATAATGTTGACACAAGTGTCTACTAGGTGATGCAAGTGTCCATGCTGATAGAAATCTATTTTTTAGAATCTAATGATTGGATAATAATATTTATATAGTATATTTATACACTTGTTTTACACAGACCATCCTACACATTAGTATATAGTTTAGGTATAATTTATCCTTCATATTTTTATTATTAAAATATTGAATGTTGTACTTTATATATTTGGCATATTCTTAAATTCAATATTTTTTTACTAAAATATTAGTAGAATCTAAATTAATTAAGTGACCTACAATTTGAAGTAGTATTTTATTTTATTTATTATTATACTCTTTCATGTTAATCCTTATTTCTAAAAATGGTTATACATATACCTCCTTCCTTTGTTTCCTTTGACCTCTAGTATTATGCTACTTAATCAATGAGTTTGGCATTAAGGCTCAGTTGCATGTAATGTTTTAATAGAATAACCCCCCCCCCCCCACACACACACATAAACAAAATATTGACATATCCATTATAAATTTGACATTGGATTCCCCTGAAAATAACACATGCATTACAAAGATTGGCATACTCATTATTGACCTAGAATATACTAGGTAACCACCTATTCAAGCTCATTCAATAAATTTCACAACTATTTTATACTCTCCTATTATTCCTTATTTGTATATTAGTCATAGGAGCAGTCATATTAAAGGTCTAAATAATTCAAAGAATAACCCATGAACAAAATTTGTCTAGATACAAGCTATAATAGTGTAGTCTCTTGAATATAACATATTACACACATATGCACATACAAGCTAACACTTAGGGGAAAACTCCATGTGTCTTATACCCTCTTCAAAGTGTTATCTATATAAGCAAAACTCATTTATAAAGTAATAATATAGGTCAAATTTATATGCAATCAAAAATGCATCATGTCTATAAATCCATCATAACTCAGAGAAGATAGGTCATACCATACACTTTTGATTGGAGACAAATTAGATAATTAGGAACATAAACAATATGATTATCTACTAGACCTAATTAAGGGATATATTACCATAATATAGTATGATAGGGAGGGTTTAAAAGTCTCCAGTCGAGCATAATAATGCAATAACCCTAATGGAGTCATATGTTTTGATATCTCACTAAACTAATAACAAGTAAAGTAAAATCTAATCTAATGATCACCAATGCTTGTGACACAAAGTGGGGGTTATAAATAATAAAAGTAAGAATGCATAATATAAATATACTCATGTCAATGTATATAGAATCTTAATGCATTGAAAATAAGTAAAAATGCATATATATCTACTCGTATAAAGTAGGAACAAAGTTAGGAATACTAACCTTTAAATATGAATCCACGCAGCCTCAATCTCTCCCTTGGCTAATGTGTTTCTCAAGAGGTTGTTATGATATATAAGGATGATAAAGACAAATCAACTCTAGGCTACATGACCTATCAATGTATCTAAAAGACTTCTTCACAAGACAAGATCCATATCTCCAAAGAAAGTATTAAACCCTAAACTTGATCCTTAAGTATAATGTTGGATAAGCATATGCACAATAAATCTTACTTCTTCTCTTCTCTAAATAATGGTGAAATTAACTTGTATATATAGGTGTATTCAATCCTAAGCCCTTCCAAAAAATTTAGTTGATAAGGTTAACCTAGTCGACCTAACATAATTTTGGATAAGAATTCACTAGGTCATGGGATAGGTTGGCCAAGAGCTAACCTAGACCCTAAGTAAATTTTATCCAAAACCTATATAGGGTGAACCTGGTGGACCAAGTATAGTGAACAATCAAAAAGGGGTTAAGGATAGGAAAAGGGGGATAAAAGGTGGAAAATGGATAGAGAGTGTATAATAGAGAATAACAAGCTTAGGGATAAGGTTTTTAGGAGACAAGTGTGTAGATAACAAGTGGTAAAATGGACAATAATCTTATGAATCATCAATTGTCTATCCACCCCTTTCTTAGTATACCCCTTAAGGCATGCACTTAGAGATATTGAGAATCAATGAGTTCCTACAAGATAAAAACTGTTAGTAAGTGATAAACGTTTGAATATACTATGTGTATACATATGCCCCACTCAAACATTATCATGTGTCATGTGAGTGTAACATGGGATGGTGATTTAGGAATAGAACATGATAACACATAACATTGATGCTAAGTAAAAAGTAGTAAGGAGAAACTAAGATAAATGAAATGATAGAATTGAAAAACACATACCTTTATTTACCTTAGTACTCTAAATAAAGTAGACTTCAAGAGATGTGAAGGCATCCAAATGTGAAGAACATTAGGTGAAATTATAGAGATTAGTGGAAAAAATAGTTAAAAATTGAATTTTTTGGAATATAATCATATAATAGTGGAAAATATTCTCTACGTCATCATGATTACATAAATTTTTATGGTTTGAAAAATGGATGAGTAAAAACAAAGATATATGTAAAATAAATAATCTAACAGAAAATATTTGAGAGATAATGAATTTTTCAAAAATAACTTTAAATAGGGTGAAAGATAAGTTATTTGTTATTTTTGACTTATATTTGAGATAAAAACAGCTCTAAGAGACCAAACGAGCTAAAATGGAAAGGAGATGATAGCTAAGATGAGAGGGACTCCCAATGGTAGTGGAAGATGTAGCATAGTTAGGCAACTAAGAATCTCAAAATTGTTTTAAAATATTTTATTAAAATTAAGGGTATTTTTTAATTTTAATTTAGATCAACTCTAGGAATCAAAATGAACCATTTTTTTTTAATAAGAATAGGAAAAACCATGTAGGTAAATGGGTTTTAATGGATAAGAGTAATAACTATAGAAAGGTACTTATTATTGGCAATGTAAGGGGTCAATAGGCATAACAACTAGGTAGATTCAATGGACCTAGTAGGCTAAAATTTTGCTAAATCCACACTACCAACCTAACAGGCAAAAAAGAATTAGCTAAGTATAATCAATCAAAAACAAATTTACTACACCTTATTTCATGTTGAGAAATTTTTAATAAAAAGTAAATGACTAAGTATATGAAACCAAAGGGTGGTAAAAAAGATGGTAAAAATGTTTTTTTTAAATGAAGAGAAAAATTGGCACCAAATTAAAATAAGTAGAATCATACTAAATCATGTTGGGAAGTATGAGAACAGTGTGTTAAAGTGGAACATTTTGTAAAAAAAAATGGCATAAAAACAAATCAATTAAGTCAATAAATTATACTAAATCACATTGGGAAGTATAAAATAAAAATAAAATTTGGAAAAATTGGTCTTAAATTGATCACACCAATTCAAGCTAAGAATTATGAAAAATTCAAGAAAATGGTTGGATTCTTACATGCAATAGGAAAATAACAAGGTAAAAGTGAAAGAGAAACTAAGTAAACATAAAAGATACTAAATCAAGATGGGAATCATGTCAATGATGTGTAACTTCATAATCACTCACAAATTATCTCATATTTGACACATAATTTTAGATTGTGACTTGAATTATTGGAAAATTTTGTGAGAAAGGCTAGGTCTTGTCCATAGTCTTACACTGCAAGTCATAAAAGGAACACCAATGAGGTGGAATAAATGTGAAAATATGGTATTAAGGGCATGTTGGTAATAGGAATGTGAAATTATGGTAATTTATGAGGAAGGCCAGGACCTATCCATGGTCTTACAATGCAACTCACAAATGGAATCCCTAGGGGAGTGATTAGTAAACAAAAAAATATTTCTTAAGGGGAAATATGAGGAATGTAGGGAATGAAAAAAATAATGTAAAAATCATAGCTTAGGCATTTTGTGAGAAGACTTGAGGAGATAGAAGGCATACTAAGGACATGAGAAGACACTAAGTGACTAGTGACCATCAATGTACAAAGTAAACTTGTTCATTATAGACACAAAGATGTTTAGGAAAATAAGTGTGCTAATAAGATCAACTCATTAAGGTATATTGGTATAATAAAATTAAAATGGACCTACCTTCCCATGACATGTTCCCTATTTCTTACGACCTCTTACAAATACGTCAGTATAATATGACTATTGGATACTTGCATGAGAAATTAGGTAGCAGTAAAAGATTTTTTTATTATCCTTTTCAAATCTACTAGCCTACTACACCTCAATGGACCTTAGCTCTATCATGAGGCCGACTATGGATTTTGAGCTTTGACTAGAAGAAAGAGATGTGATTTGAATCATGTATTTTAGTGTGATTTAACTTTTAATAATTTTGAAATGTTTTTGCTTTTCATATCATTACATTTTAAATGATTTAGATTTTGGATGTGTTTAAGGATTTTTTAATATCCCTCCTCCATATGGACTTGTAATGACTAATAATGAGAGATAGAGTGATACACATGAATGATCTATAGTCTTAGGCTAAAAGAAGCTAAGTGAGTAAAGATAAGACTGACTAGAATACTTAGTCTTAATAATGAACCAATGTGTTATCTAAAGTCTCAACCATGTATATGTTTAGTTTGAGAAAAGAGAATAAAGGGAATAAAAGAGATCCAAAGTGGACCGGTAAAAGGAGATTATAATGGGATTAATTTTTTACTAACTGATCACATAGTAAAGAAAGAATGACTAAAGGGAGAAAGGTTTGTATAACCAAGTCACAATGATAATTAGCTATGTATATAGAGATAAGAAAGCAAACAATCTGTTAAACATGAAATATATTGAGAGGGGGGGTGAATCAATATATTATATATCTTTTAATTAATCTAATTTATTTTCTTTAACCACTTAATCACACATTCAAGAAATGCAATAAAACTAGAATAATAACATGCACCACACAAGAGAGAGAGACACCAAATTTTTACAAAGAAACCTAAAGTGGGAAAAATCATAGAGAATAATCTCAAGTATATGAATCAACACCAACTCAAATTAAAAATTTTTCAAGAAACAACTTGTAATATCACCAACCACTTTGCTGAGTAACAACATAGCAACTATTTGTGAGCACCAACCCATAGGAGCATCAATCCCACTTGTGTATAAAACACAAATATCTCTCAATGTTGTTTACTCAACAAATGATATAACTTTACAATATCTCCTACTTTTCTATCCTTTTTTATTATATAATAAAAATAGAAACCATGCACTCTCTTACATATTACAAATGGCTTTTCAAGTGTTTATTTATAGTTTTCCAAATGACCTTTGGCATTCACCCTTTGCGACCCTTCATATCCTTGAATTTGAAAAGTCACATGGTGACCCTTCATAAGGAAATGCATCCTTTCCTCTTTTGTATTTATCTTGGTGTTTTTTTGTATTCCTAAAAATGTCCCTTCATATAAAAATGCACCATACCTTCTTTTGTCTTCACATGGTGCCTCTTGGAATTACTCAAGATGACTCTTCATGAAAAAATGTGTCCCATTCCTCTTTTATCTTTACCCCATGAATCTTTGACTTCTCCAAGGTCCCTCTTTTGATTTATATGCAACCAAAAATATATTCATTAATATTAAATAAATATTAACACACATTAGCCAAGATATGAATGTTAAGAACACCATTAAATGTAATGGGGCATTTATCACCAATGCTAGACCTTTGACATCAATGACAATATTTCCAAAAAAAATCTCCCTTTGTCATTGATATTAACCTAAAACTAAAAATACCACATCATAAAACCTGCACTACACATTCCAACATGCACATACTACCATCTAAAAAACATACAATAACTCTCTCTTATTGTAACAACCTATACCTATTTCTGCACATATTTTTGCACCTATACCTATTTATTTTATTCTCCCCCTTTGACATAAATGGAAAAGGGCCTATCCTGGAGATAACACTTAGCTCCCCCTCAATTGATACTAATACTCAATGGTAGGAAGTAAAATTAATTACTCCCAACTTCTCCTATAAATACTCCAATGTGTCTTTTAGTAGTGCCTTTGTGAAAATATCGGTAGCCTACTTTTTAATACTAATATATTCCATCTTACCCTATTAATATGTAACCTACTCTCTTAAGAAGTGATATCTTATAGGAATATGTTATGTTCTTGAATGCATCACTAGATTCCTAGAAATTTTAATAACACTTGTTTTGCCACAAAAAATAAAAATAGGTTCATCATATTTTACCTTGATATCTGCTAAAGTTTTCTTCATCCAAAGAACTTGAGTATAACAAAATAATGCTGCAATATATTATACATCATCTATATAAAGTGATACTAAGTTTTGCTTCTTGCTTAGCCATGATACTAAGTTATCACTGAGGAAGAAATCTCCTCCACTTGTACTCTTTCTATCATCCAAGCAACCTACCTAATCTGAATCTATATAAGCAACCAAAGTTAAATATCTATCTATGGGATACCATAATCCATAATCCAATGTACCCTTAATATATCTAAATATTCTCTTCACCAACTAAACATGATTATCTTTTGGAGTTGATTGATATCTTGCATCCATACATACTGCATGCATGATGTATGGCTTCGATGCTGTCAACTATAAAAGACTACCAATCATGAATATATACAAAGATATATTTACAATAGGTGAATATTAATCCTTGCTCACCTTATTTCTTATATGCATTGGTGTGCCAACTGGTGCATAATCCTCAAAACCAAATTTCTTCAACATTTCCTTTTCATATTTACTTTATGATATGAAAATTCCTTTATCTAGTTGAAATATTTGCAATCTTAAGAAAAATGAAAATTCTCCAAGCATAGACATATGAAATTATTTTTTCATAGTATCAAAAAATTCTTTTGTCATCTTTTCAATGTTTCCTCCAAAAATGATGTCATCAACATATACGACAACAATCAATTGATGTTCACTTTCTATTTTGATGTAGAAATTACTATCAACAAATCCTCTTTTAAAACCTTGATCTTTTAGGTACTTATCAAGTCTTACATACCAAGATCTAGGAGCTTGTTTCAATCCATACAGTGCTTTCTTCAATATGCATACATGGCTACTAATATTTGAGAGAGAAATCCCTCAGGTTGCTCAATGTAGACCTCTTCTTCTAGATTCCAATTTAGGAAGGTAGATGTGACATCCATCTTAAACACTTTGAAAATTTTAAACACTATATATGAAAGAAACATTCTAATATCCTCTAGCCTTGCCACTAGTGTAAATAATTCTTCAAAATCTATTCCCTAAATTTGAGCATATCCTTTACATACTAATCTTGCTTTATTCCTGTTCAGTTCTCCCTTATCATTCAACTTATTTTTGTAAACTCCTTTTATTCCTATCACATTGTGATATTTTAGTCTATGCACTAATTCTCAAGTATCATTCTTTTCTATCTGATTTAATTCTTCATCCATTGCCTTAACCCAATGTTTATCATGTCTAGCTTCTAAAAAAGTTATAGGCTGAATGTTGGATAACAAAGAGAAATTAACTTGCTGACATTCACTTACCATCATTCTTCTAGTACAAATTCCTTCATTTATGTCCCCAATGATTTCACTTTAATTATGATTTCTCTAGGTATATTTGGATGGAGTTTTGGTGTCCTTTTTCTCTTTCTTCTCATCATCTGATTATTCAAAATCTTCCTCTTCAATGATTTTAGGAATGTCTATTGGATCACTGATTCTTTGTGCTCCATCTTCTATTCTGACACTTACACTTTCAAATATTTTCTTGGTTCTTTTTCTATAACATTTATAAGCTTTAATTTTTCAATAATAACTAATAAATATACCTTCATCTACTTTATATTCAAACTTACCTAGTTTTTCATTGGTTCTCTTTATGAAGCATTTGTTGCCAAAAACTATAAAATAATCAGCTATTGTTGGTTTGTCTTTTCATAGCTCATAAGGATTCTTCTCACTATTGACTCTCAATAATGGTCTATTCTAAATATTCACTGATGTAACAACTATCTCTCTCTAATATTTATCTAGTATCTTAGATTTATTGAGCATTGTCCTCACCATCTCTTGAACTATTTTCTTTCTTCATTTAACTACATTTTTATATGGAGTTTTGGCTGCTAAATAATGTCTCTTTATTCCATGGTCTTCAAAATACTCAATAAACTGATCTAACATGAATTTTCCTCCTCGATTTGATCTTAGGGACTTAATCTTCAAACTAGTTTTATTCTCAACTAATGCTTTGAACACTTTGAAATGTCTGAAAGCTTATAATTTTTTATTTAAAAGCATTACCCAAGTAATATGTGAAAAATCATAAATAAACAACATGAAATATTTCTCATCTTAAGTGCTTTAAGTTCTCATAGGTCCACACAATTAGTGTGAGCAAGATCAAACATCTGAGTGGTTGAGTAATCTTTTGTTTTGAACCACCTTCTAGCCTATTCCCATGCTGAAAAGGTTCACAAAGCATGTTAGATGGATTTGTAATCTTTGGAAGATTTTTTACTATTTGATTCTTGATAATGTTAACAATATTGTCAAAATTTATGTGTCCCATCATCCTGTGCCATTGCCAACTTTATTCAATCTGACTCAAACAACATCTTTGACCTTTGATGTCTAATAACATATATAAATTATTGTCTGTTCTTTGAGCATTTGCAATAAACACATCTGAATCTTTTCTTCTATTTTCACAATCTTTTGTATAAAAATTTAATGTGTTCCCTTTATCACACATTTAACTTACACTCAAAATATTATGATTAAGACCTTCTACTTATAAAACATTTGTAGTTCTAGTTCTCCCATTATCCAAACTTAGTGTATCTTTTCTAGCAATTCTAGTAGTATTAATATCTTTGAATTTCACTATGTCACCATTGGTCTTCTTTAAGGTTATGAATATGATCTTATCTCCTATAATGTGCCTCAAACTCCACTATCAATGAACCATGGCTTTTATTTGTTTCTTACATGAAAAGCTATTTGGACCAACATAGACTTTTTAGGTTGTTTCTTCTGCCATGAACCTATCTAAACTTTCTTCTTGATGAATGGAGCCTTGAAACTTTGGTCCTTCTTGACTGACTCGAATATGCTTCTAAAATACTAGGCTATGTTTCTAAAGTTATTTCACTTGTAACATATTATCACCTCTTCATTAAAGTCTGAAAGAGGAACAAAAGAGTTTTAGCTTTTGCTTGACTCTGCATGAATTTCCTTCTCCTTATTTATGAAATTGTTATCCCTTTTTCAACATTATATTTCTTATGACCATATCCATTACAATAAAATTACTAACCATAAAAATAAGACTTGTTTTTGTATCTCTGACTTGATTACCTTTTGTAGATTTTTTCCTTCTAGCCTTCTTTATTTGAGATGTCCTTTGTATTCTTAACTTCTTCCCTTATATTTTCTCTTTTGTAAGAGATTTAGCATAGCTCTTTCCTTTTTATTTTTTAACCTTATTTGTGGCCTCCCCTTTCTCTTTTTCAAATTCAATACCTATCTTATCTAACATTTATCTTTGACTTTCTAATATCTTATTCAACATATTAGTGTTATTCTCAAATTTTGAATCATTGGATGGTCTATCATTGATTGCTTTATTTGTTTTCTCAAGATCTACTTTTAAAGAATAAATTTCATTAACATACCTTTCACATTCTTCACTTACTTTTTGAAATTATAATGTTAGATATTTTTCATTATTCTTGGCTTCTTTAAACTATGCTTATAGATCTTCAATTATTTCCTTTGACTCCTTTTCATTTTTCTCAATCTAGAGCTTTAATCTTTGATTCTTCTTCTCAAAAGATTTTAACTCTTCTAAGGCACAAATGAGTTCTCCTTCTAGATTAACTTCAACTTCATCTTGTTCTTCTTCTTGATCATCTACACTTTTGCTTGTGGAGGCTTCTTCATGTATGGCCATGATAGAATATCTTCTTCTTCTGAATCACTGACTCCACTATCTTTGGTTGAGCTAGGATCTTTAGAATACAAACTCTTCTTCTTGAATTTTCCTTTGAAATTATTCTTGTATGTATACTTTCCTTCTTCATTGTCACCATTACCCTTATCTAGACACTTAGCTACAAAATGTCTAGTCTTTCCTTAATTAAAACATTTAAAAGGTGATTTTCCTTGATATTTATCTATGCCCTTTTTTGGATTATAAATTAATAGAGATCCATTTTCATCTTCATCATCACTAGAACTGTCACTTTGTTCTTGAATCTTATCCTTCTCTTTATTTGATGTCTTGAAATTTGCTTCTCTCTTTCAAGGTTTCTCTTGTTCGGTCTACATCTCATATACTGTAAGAATACCAAGTAGGTGATCCATATTTAGCTTGGATAAATTATTTATCTCTTCAATTCTTGAAACTTTTGCATCATATCTCAATTGTAGATATCTCAAAACTTTTTGTACCATAATTGATTCTTCTAACTTTTCTCCAAGATCTTAAATCTAATTAACTATTTGATCAACCCACAAAACATAATTTGCTATATTTTATTCCTCTTCCATCTTCAAACTCTAAAACAATCATCTGAAAGTCTGAAGCTTAGCTTGCTAAACCTTTCCATCACCTTTGTAAATATTCTCAATTTTTACCCAAATTTCATGATAAAATTTACATTACATAACTTTAACAAATTGTAATTCACATAAACCACATAAAATAACATTTAAAGCTTTATAATTATCTTCACTTTCCTTATTTTCTACTGGAATAGTTAAAAGTGTCTATGGCTCTTCATATTCCTCCACCACTACTTTCCGAATGTCAAATCCAAGGGCCATAAAATAAGTCCTCATCCTTATGCTCCAAAAATAATATTTTTTCCCATCAAATAAATGTGCCTTATTTGTATAAAAACCATCATGTGTTCTAGCCATCATGCTTTCCCTGATCTACCCTCAAGCTATAAAACTTTTTAAAAAGGAACCTTCTCTAATACCAATTATTAAGCATGAAATATATTGAGAGGGGGGTGAATCAGTATATATATATATATATATATATATATATATATATATATATATATATATATATATATATATATATATATATATATATATATATTACTTAATTTGATTTATTTTCTTTAACCACTTAATAACACATTCAAGATATGCAATAAAACTAAAATAATAACATGCACCACACAAGAGAGAGAGAGACATCAAATTTTTATGTGCAAACCCAAAGTGGGAAAAACCATAAAGAATATTCTCAAGTATATGAATGAGCACCAACTCAAATTATAAAGTTCCCAAGCACCAACTTACAGGAGCACCAAACCCTTTGTCGAGCACTAACACAACAACTATTTGTGAGCACCAACCCACAAGATCACCAAACCCTTTCAAATATTTATGAGCACCAACCCATAGTATCACCAAACCCTCTTGTTTATAAAACACAACTATTAATTAATGTTTCTTACTCAACAAATTATAGAACTTTATAATATCTCCTAATTTTTTATCCTCTTTTCTTATATGAAAGAAATATAAACCATGCACTCTATTGCATATTACAAATGGCTTCTTAAGACTTTATTTATAGCTATCCAAATGACCTTTGGCATAAAACCTTTGTTACCCTTCAATCCTCATGGAAAATGGTGTCAAACTTGCATGATCCTTTGTACCCTTGTATTTAAAAAGTCACATGGTGACCCTTCATAAGTAAATGCATCATTTCCTCTTTTTTCTTTACCTTGGTGACTTTTCATAGTCCTCAAAGTGTCCCTTCATGGAAAAATGTACCATAGCCTCTTTTATCTTCACATGATGACTCTAAAAATTCATCAAGATGACTCTTCATGAGAAAATGTGTCCCATTCCTCTTTTTTCTTTACCCCATGAATATTTTACTTCTCCAAGGGCCCTCTTTTGACTTATATGCAACCAAAAATATATTCATTAATATTAGATAAATATTAACACATAATATCCAAGATATGAATATTAAAAACACTATTAAATGCAATGAGGCCTTAATCACCAATGCTAGACCTTTGACATCAATGACAATATTTCTAGCATAATCATGAAAAAGATAATATAGGAGTTTTTAAGAAAGAAACTCAAGAAAGAAAAAGAAAGAAATGATAAAAAAGACATCCATAAGCAAACATAAATTACATTAAAAGTAATATGAAGTGTGACATTAAAGTCACCATGTAAAATAAATAATAATTTGAAAAAATGTCAAATGATATAAGAAATATATAAATATAAAATTAGAGCACATGTCCAATCGAATTGAAAATGTAAGAACACCATGCATGTGTTCATAAGTACTGATAGATTTTCCCACACACATTATCTAGAACATATTATAAGTATATATGAAGTTGGATGTTAGATACAACTAATGTTTCATCTATCTTCAACAAAAATTGGTAAAATACTTTGTGTTTGATCTCTTCAACAAAAAAGGTAGGAAATATTGATGGATCATTCTAAGGAGGGATATCAGGTTAGGGATGTACATAAGAATGCATGGGAGTGGATTTTATGAGAGATGAAGGGATTATCAATGGGTAAGGTTCCACAAGTGAGGGACTCACAAGTGAAGAAGGATCCACATGTGAGGGAAGGTCCATGGTTGAAGGATTCATGGGAGGAGGAACATAATGGGAAGAAGGGACCACAAGAGGGGATGGAACCATAGGAGGTAGAACCATGGAAGAAGAATGAGGAGCCTTATTATAAGAATGAACTATGGTAATAATGATATAAGGTACAAGAATAGTTACAATATGATCTTTAAGGTGATACTGAAGGTTATAGTAATAATCAGTGTGATGGGTGACATATTGATGCCAAAGATAATACACCTATCCATACTTATTACGTAGTACCTTTAGGGGAGCTATGGCCTTGTCTAAGGACTGAGGAGTAGGACACAAAGTACCAATATATTGTTTTAGCTTGAGGTAATGTATGGATATATGATTATCTATGTGGTGGAAGTAACATATACACCTATGATTAGGCTTGGTAGAGGTACTCATATGAGGATCTATAATAGAATCGAAAGGAGTTTTGGAAATTTTGTCAACCCATTTGGTGGGTAATCAATCCATATAGGTTAAAGTAATCAAACCATCACCAAGAGAAGGTAGTGGTGGTAAAGGAGATGGATTAGGCTCAATGAAATGAGTGATGGGATTAGATGTAGGGATAGACTCAAATAAATAAGAGTAGGGATGGGCTCAAAAGTAGGCTCTACTGAGGGAGGGGTGGGGTCTACATAAGTTTAAATTAGGGTTTTACATATTTTAGGGATAAGTAGGCTATAGGGCTTAGTGTACCTAGCAAAGTGATAAGGCCTAGTCATATCATGATCCATAAGCATAATCCAAGGAGGTTATTTAGAAACTAGAGGTGTCTATACCATCTCTACCCTATGATAAATTGTAAAAATTCTAAAATTAAGAACTATATATGACTGAATATGGGAAGATGCATGAGAATAATCATTTAAATAGGAATGGTAATGGATAATCTTATCATCATGGGCCTAAATAAGACTGCTTAAGAATGGATCATCTAAGGTATAACCATCATCATAATCAGGTGTATGAATATCAATGACATAGGTAGGGATGACACTATCATATAATGAGGTGTGATGAATGGAACTCTGAGTCTTAGTTAAGATAATGTGAATATCATCACAAGGTGGTTTATGAGAATGAGGTTGAAAAAAAGTAAGAAGTTGAGAGATGAGATGAGGTGAGAGATCAGAATTTTTAATCTTAAGATTGATCTCATTAGGATAATCATCATAAAAATCTAATAATTTAGGTGGAATATTTTCAATGAGTTCTAGATGACTATTGTAACCTCAAGTGTAATTAATGGGAAAGTTGAATTATTGAGACTCACAAAATGAAACATTGGGAAAAGGTTTAAGAGTAGGAATATTAAAGACACCATGGTCATATAATTATTCAAAATTATAAGGGTTAGTGTCACCTTGAATCTTATAGATGCTCCCTTATGAATTAATTTAATGCATTAGCAAGATGAAGAAGTAACTAGTCTCATACAATGTGTCCATGGCCTACCAAGCAGGATGTAAGATAAATGAAAGTTAAATATCATCACCTTCATGTGAATGATTATAGGTGGGATAGTAATGGGAAGCCACAAACAACCTAAAGGAAATTTTCATTCAATCATATCCTTAAAATGTGTTGTGTGTAGATTTGAGATTGCATTCAAAATATCCAAGGGTTTTGATAAAATCAAGAAAGTCAACACAAGTTCAATAAACCTCGTCAATCAAGGCATGCTTGAATTTGATATCATCAATATGGACACTAATGAATAGAGGAGGATCATCTTCATGAATTACAATATCATTAGGAATCATGGAAGTGATGGGAAACTTGAGGGAAAGAGAAGTGTCTATGATTTCATTAACATGAATGGACATCTTTTCAAAATGTTACAATATGCTATCTTTAGATGCAAATAAGGGTGTTTTTCATCCTACTAAGAGAGGATGAGGGATGTTTATTTTGAACAAAATCTGAATGAGATGGTTTAGATGATGTGGATAGGTCCTCATAAGCTCAAAAAATGGAATTTGGGATTGGAGATTAGTGCGTGCCATGATAGGATCCTACTCATCGTAACCCATAAGAATATTGTTGTAAATAGGTGCATAGTGTTGAAGGAGGTCTTAATAAGGAGGAGTTGAATTAAACTATAATTTATGTTGATAAAAGAGAAAAGCTTTAGGACAAGGTTGTATATTATGTTGAAAAGATGAAGTAATTGGTGTAGTTGTGGGTTGAGAATCGTTAGAGGAAGTTTTAAGAGAGTCTTTATTTTCATTGGTGTTAGGTAAAAAATATGGAGGTATGGTAGAAACATAATGGTAAGTTTTATCCAAGGGAAGACTTATAGTTGGGTCATCAAAATTTATAAGGTCATCTTGCCCTAACTCATTTAAGTAAGTTAGAGAAGAATCTTAGATAACACAAAATGTGTGAGACAATGGAGGTGTGTAGATGGGTTAAGGATAAATGAAATTAACCACCCTTCATATATTAGTCATATCAACAACATTATATTTAGGAGTTACACCAATAAGACTTTTTACATTATTGGTGGAAGGGGTCAACATGTCTTGGTTATCTTGGTGGTTTGGAAGAGGGTCTTTATAGATGGCCAAAATAACATTAGCTTGATTCAAATATTGAGATTTAGGATGAGTTTCATGGGATTTTAACGAAATGTAATAATATTTTTATCATTTATAAATGATAGAATTATGATCAAAATTGGGACCAAGAAGAAAATACATAGCTAAATTATAAATCTGCCTACATGTCTCCTAAGAATAACCCCAACTAACATGAAACCAACAAAATTTGTTAGGATCATGCCAAGATTTGATAGGATGAGTGGGATCAAGTTCTCATGGAAGAGGGCTGGGTATAAAATTTAGTAATTCAACTCAGGATAAAGGTTTGTGAATGTTAATTTGATTTGGTGAAGAAAAATGAAGTTTGGTGAATTGTTGAGAAGGGGGAGTTAGTTCTATAGATTGGTTAGGAATAGTGACTTGAATAGTGTGAATGATGTCATAAGAGTCCATGAAACCATCATTGGTAGCATGATTATTCTTATTTTTAATTAATATATGAATACTCGTAGAAGGTTGAGGTGGCTCATATTGATGCATAAGGAAATTTTGATGTTTAGATTGGTTAATGGCCTCTCCAAAGTATTTGGAGAGAGAGTATGGACCTAATATTGTAACTTGGGAAAAAGAGCATTGGTAAAGAGATGTAAAAATTTATCATTAGCCGTGTTATGCTCACATTTATTGGACAATATTTTCCACCTTTTAATAAAATCTTGGGGAGTTTCATTTTCAAGTTGATTACAATTGATAAAATGGGCTAAGGTATTCTTTGTAATATCACTAGTTTGGAAATCTTGGACTAGAACATTGATTAAATATTTCAAACTAGTAATAGAATGAGTTTTAAGTTGGTTGTATCAATCTAAATCATCAACTATGAAGGTTTTGTATAAGAACTTGGTATCGGTGAAGGTACTTAATTTGACCTAGTATTTATATATATTTTCAAATGTTTTTAGATAAAGAGTAGGATAAGTTAATGCATTATAAGAAATGGTAGGGGTAATACCTCATATATTTATATTGGAAATTTGAGTGCTAAGACATTCAATTTGAAGATGTTTAATTATCTTGTTGATAAGAGGAGGTTGAGGGATAAGATTACCATGGGAATATTGAAGAGGAGGTGGGGGAACATTTTGATTATGCATACCCTATGGCATCTATTGAGGGTGGGTTTGAAGATGGATAAGGTGATTTTGAATTCTCAATAATTTATTTGTATTATGAGCTTAAAAATTATTCATTTGATTAAGCATTTGTAATAAAATTTGGTGGGCTTGAGTTGCATTGTTGGCATTATTTGAAGCATTAGAATTGAAAGCAGTGGCTTGGGTACCACTATTAGTATTGATAGGAGCTTGAGAGGAGCTATTAGAATGTGAGTCACTAGTGGAAAATTTTTATTATGTAGCCAAATATGTACTAGTGAAGGGATTAGAAGAGGAAGCACTATAAGCATGATTACCATGGGTAAAAATGATGTACTAGTGGAAGAGTTGAGGAGAGTGGGTCTTGGGATAGGCCCATTAGATGTAGAACCTACCATGTTAGTAGAGATACTAGGCATGGAGGTAGAAGAATTTAAAGAAGAAGAAGTCATGGTATGAGAATGGGTCAAAATATATGGAAGAGCTGAGAATCAAAAAAACTAGTATCCCTAAATCCATGTGAGAATGTGGGAGAAAGTGAATGAGGCTCTTAAACTTGACAACTAATCATGAGATGGTAAATGGTATATGGACATTTTGCTCAATGTTAAGGAAATTTAAAGTTAAAGAAGAGAATTTTAGGGGTATACTCTAATTTAGGTGGATATTCAAGTGAGAAGAGAGGATTATGAAGTGAAGAGGAATGAGGAGGGCATCATAGTTTATTGTGTAAGTTGTTATAAGAGCATTAATCTCATTAAAGAGATGAGCCCTCAGATATTTATGGGAGACCCTATGAGGTCTAGTATAAAGACTCATCATATCCATTGAATTCAACTCAATGTTGTCTTCAAATAGTAAGTTTATGATGAAGAATAAGGAATAAATAAGGTAAAAGTGATGTGAAAATAAGGAAATAGGAAGTGACAACAAACTATATAGAGTTGACTGGTCGATTTAGTATAGAAAACGAGGTCTATAAATTATATGGAGTTAATAGGGTTGACCTAGTACTAGAAATACGAGATGGAAAAGTGTATCGAGTCAACATGGTTGACCTAGTATTGTAATCATAAGCTAAAAAAGTGTATAGAGCCGATAGGATTGACCTAGCACTATAGGTAGGGGAAAATAAATAGTCTATAAGAGATTGTGTTAGGAAAAAGGACTATGTACTCAAATAGATTTTTTTTTCAAATACATTTTAAAAATAGAAATGAAAGGAAACACAAAATCAATTAGGCTAATGAGATTGATCCAATTGAGGCACACAACATAAAACCTTACACCAATGGTGGCTAATGTAAGTTTTTGTAATACAACATACAAATGAGCAAAGATCAAGCAATCAAACTGGAAAGTAAAATCTAACTAAGTGGTCAACTTCAAAGTTTTTATATTATTAGAATATTATTTTAAGTGTGATAAGGATTTGGATGTAAGCAAGGAATTAGAAAGCAATCTATGTATGGTTTTAAGATGTTTAGGTTGAAAGGGATCTGTATGGTAAACAGTACTAGCTTGATATTGGGCCTACCATCTCACTTTACACATCATAGAGATAAGGGTGTTGGGTGCTTAAAAAATATTTACCATTAACCATGTGTTTATAATTGGCCAAAAAACCAAGTTAACTTCCCCCTTGGTGATGAAATCAAAGAAGGTAGGCCTTGGGTAGATAATTATTAAAATGTGTTTTAAGATTTTATGATTTGGTAATGTGTGTAAAATATTCAAAATAATGAAGCTAAATGGTATATTTAAAAATCACCTAATTAGACTATGTGATCTATTCTACGCATGTAAGTAACAAGAAATGAAAGTGTGAGATAATTACTCGCATATAAGTGTCAATTCTAACTTTGAAACATAATATAGTGTCGACTCAGATGATAGTGTATGTAGAGATTACATAATAGATTTGATAGTGTCATTAATGTACTATGAAATCAAGGGTTTGAAAAATAACATGTTAATAGTGTCGACCTAGTTTTCCAAATAGAAGATAGAATACATAACTACATTGATAGGGTTGACCTAGTTGACTATACAAGGGCAGTTTTAAAGACTACAAACTATGAAAACTAGAACTATAATGAATAAGATAAATGATAGAGAAGTATAGAAAGGAACCTTGATGGGTTGGAGGATGTAGATAAAAATTATATAATTGTTGAAGTACCTTTATTTATACTCATAAATTATGGAAATTGGGTTGATTGGGTCACCCTAATTCCATAGTTCCCTATTTTTTGAAAACCTATAAAATATAATATGTTGATAAGGTTGATGAGTATGTTTTATGGAAGTATAGAAATGTATAGATTCAACTAGGTCAACCTAGTAACTTAATCTAGAAGTTTGAAAATGTATTTTGTCAATGGAGTTGACTTAGTAGCTTGATCTGGAAGTTTAAAAGTGTATTGGGCTAATAAAGTCATCCTAGTAGCCTGATTTATAAGTTTAAAAGTGTACTATGTCGATAGAGACAAACTAATAGCTTATACCTAGTAAAAAACCTACATAAACAGAATAGTCATATTGATGTGATTATCTGTTAAACTTGTGCACATATGTTAGAGTTATATTGACACTATTGACCTAGTATCATAAATATAAATAAAAAATGATGAAATAATGAAAAACATGAAATAAAAGCTATAAGGGTTAGATTCACATTGGGTTCACTAGAATGTATGTAGTAAAAAATGCACCATGTCTATATATCAATCCTAACTTGGAGAAGATAGATCATACCATACACTTCCAACTGGGGATATATTAGATAATCATCAACATGACCAATATGAGGATCTATTAGACCTGATTAAGGGATCTCTTACCATAATACACTATGCTATGGAGGATTCCAAATCTTCTAGTCAATCACAATCATGTGATAACCCTAAGGGAGTCCTATATTTTGATATCTCACTAAACTAATAACAAGTACAGTCTAATCTAGGCTCACCAAAGCTTATATCACAATGTGGGTGTTAAAAATAATAAAAGTAAACATGCATAAGAGACATATACTCACATATATGTATATAGAATCATAATGCATGGAATAAAAGTACAAATGCATATCTATATACTCTTATAAAGGAGGAACAAATTTAGGAATACTTACCTATGAAGATGAATTTTTTGAACTTAAATCTCTCCCTTGGACAAGGTGCTTTATAAGAGGTTGTTGTGGTATGTAAGGATGACAAATTCAAATCAACTATAGGCTACACAACCTATTAATGAATCTAAAATAACTATCCATAAGACAAGATCCATATCTCCAAAGAAAGTATGAAACCCTAAGATTGTTCCTCAAGTAGAATGGTGGATAAGCAGATGCACAATAACTATTAATTATTCTTCTCTTCTCTAAATAATGGTAAAATGAACTTGTATATATATATATATATATATATATATTTAACCC
>JARHVA010009676.1:157500-175000 GCA_037957365.1 Torreya grandis
CATATAGGAGGAAAAGTCATAAGGAAATAACCAAAGCCAAGTAAAAAGAGAGCATGGAAATTTATCAAGTCAAAAAAATGACTTCTCGATAATGTATAATTCAAAACAATGTAAGATAGAAAAAATTCACCACCATTTACTCAAATACAACAATGAATTCATGATCATAGGTATATAATGTAAGTCGTATATCAATTATGTGAGTAGAGGATGAATAATTAAATAATAAAGTATGTTATGTAAAGCAAATCAATGATACCAATAATACCATCAAATCTTGAAGTGTGAAAAATGAACCTATATTAACATAAACTTTTTTTTAAATTAGGATATGTTGTTAATAATTCATCATATTCTAAACTGATATCTCTAATGCATGGATATGTATATCTAAATTTATTTTTCCTTGGATAGTACCAATACACTATTGTTCATTTACATTCTAAATTTAATATTGATGGACTATTTCCTTTGGAAACCACTTAAGTTATTCTATTAATGTAATATAATCCACTCTGGGATGAGATATATCATTCTTTAATTTTATCTCTCTCTACAAACTAACTAACTATCCTTAAAATTAAAATGTAATATAATCACATTAAATATCAAGTGTTACTTTCATTTTTTTAATCACTATAGAAGTATAGAATTGTATTTTGTTTTATTAAATTCCACTAAAAAATATAAGAAACCAAAAAAATGTAAGTAATGTAGTATGTCCCAATGATGTTGGTGTATGAATAGGTATATGAATATATTATTTAGTTAATTACTCCCAATCATAACCAACCTCCTTAATAAAATTTCCCAAGTGCATATATTAAATTAAAGATTGTCATTTATTATAACACCTTGCCTTTGTTGTCATTCTATATAAACACTAATTTCCAAAGATTCCACCTTTTTGTTTAACCATTTTTGTAAATATGGTGTGAAGGGTTAAAAGGATATTGTTTCCTATTCACAAGGATAAATAAAACTATTCTAGAGTAGGTCAATCAATTAAAAAAATCAAATAAATGAATATTATGAGTTAAAATACTAATATGTGCTAAATATAAGAAGTACAAAATCTGAAATATGTTTTATTGATTATAATGCCAAGGAGAAATGATACTTTTATATATTTATAATTCATAGGTAGATTTGAGTTATACATAGGTATAATAGTGCAAGTTAAATACTCTAAGATAGTTTTCTAATTATAAAAATAATGTTTTTAGGTCTACAAACACTACCATAGATATTGGGACACTACCATCGATACTAATATTTGTTATGTGATGTTATTGTCTAGTAAAAAATATGAATTACATGTTGATATGACCAAATTCACTATTATAGTTTTTTCTATCACGTTTCTATTGATGTATTCATATTTGGAATGTAGATTGTATATGTGTACTTATGAATCAAACCCCAAATCTTCACCCCTATTCTCCCTTTGGATGTGTTTTCCAAAAAAATGGGTTAGTAGGCTCATGATATTAAGTTGACCTCAAATACCCCTATGTCGATGGGCATTGCCTATATAGATAATACACCAAGGAGGGCCTCAAACTTATGTAGTTATCCCCTATGTGTGGGACTATGTGTGTGAACAATGGTGTAATATGATATATGTAGATGCATGAAAAAAATATAGCTTGTAAATTGAAAAATTAAACTAATGGGATACTCTTTATATGTTTCATAAAAAAAATGATGACTATTCTTATGACTGATATGAAAATAGGGAGGAATGGGGTAGTATAATGTAGTTTTGAAATTAATTTAATGATCTTGAATAGGTTCTTGTTTGGTATTTTTTGGATAATTAATGAGAAGTATTATACTTGTATTTATAGCACACATTAAAAAAAAATATCAAGGTAATGTTAAATAATAAAAATAGGTTGCACCATAGGTTTAAAATAATTTTAATTTTTAATGAATTCTGAGGACTGGACACTACATAAGGATCTAGACACTAGCATCAATATTAATGTCCCTTTATGGATTGTAATGTCTAAAAGCATAGAAAATAGGTAAGCATCTGAGATTGATAATGAATTATGTATATCAAGGTTTTATATTTCTGTATAGTATAGGAGATTTTAGTTATAAAAATGATAAGATTCAAACTATTAGATAAGTGATCAGTCATGGAAAGATGGTGAATGGGAGCCTTTTAGAAATGGGAAGGTCCATAATTGTAGGGTACAACATTGATTTGTATTTTTGAAATTTAAAAGACTAATATGTTATAAATATTTAGTCTTATTATCTATATTTCTCCCCCCTTTAATAAATTAATGTATAAGGATGAAACTATTAGGTTAAAGGAAATAAATGCACACTTGGGTGTGTACAACACACCTTACCTTTGATTGTTCTCACTTTGAGTGTTTTTATGGTTTATGACATGTAACCAAGATAATGATATAGTATAAACTAATGCATATAATATAAAATTTGAAATAATTAAAATTCTTTAAAGGAAAGGGAGTAAAGAATGAGTACACGTGTGTGTTGATTTCACTATGTTGCCCCTTTTTAATTTACTTCATAAATATGCTTATTTATGAAGAATTAGATCTGAGAGAGGTTAATAGTTGAACATTGGATATTTGAAGTTATATATTTGAAGGTATTAAACCCCCTATCCTATGTAAGGATGAATTTTTATGCAACCATTAAGATCACTAGATATCAATCACACAACTCAAGTGTGAATATATAATTTGGTGAGGCAAGGGGTGATTTAATCAAATCATTCTATAAAATTGGTGAGGTTGGGTGATTTAATCAACCAAACCTATACATTTGGTGAGGTTAAATTATTTAATAAATTTAACCTATAAATAGAACCAACTGAGATAAACAAAAAAGATTTGATAATAATAATTCCTAGTGTAAAATGGCACTTATTATATTTTTAGGTTGTAAATATTCAATATTTTCACAAAATTTTGGTTAAGAAATAAAAATGATAAAAATAGGAAAAGCGCACCTAAGGCCTTAGAGATCAACAAAATATCAAAGAGATGTAAATGCATAAAGTTTCACACCATGCAAACTTCCTTTGTAGCTTAATCTTTATTGGGATGTGGATTGTATATAGATTTTAGATGGTCTTTTTCAATGCAAATTTAAATTTAGTAATATACATAAAATATATCTATCATGAATATTTTGACTAAATAGTGTAGATTGATGAACAATTTTTGTTTGATAAAATGTTAGGGCTTTGCTATATCACCTAAACATAAGAATAGTGATGTGAATGATCTTATTTATAAAAAAATTGGATTGATGGGGAACATTCATATTGAATTCAATATGAACTATTTACAAAAGGTCCTCAAGTGTGTACATGGATCAATTATGTAATCCATTCATCTCAAGAAAGATCAAGGGTAGAGGATGACCTTTACAAATATCCAAGATGAATGAAAATAATCTCTTCATTTGAATCAAGATGAAGGGTGGAGGATGATCTTTGTAAATATCAAATATTAATTAAAATAATACCTTAATATTAATAAAGATGAAGGGTGGATCGTTATCTCTAAGAGAGAATATGTATCTCAAAGGTGGGATATTCATCTTGATTCCAAGATGAAGGGTGGAGAATAATCCCAATTTATTGATAATTCTTTGCATAATTCTTTTGATCTGAAGGTTATATACTTATGATATAAAGATTCCCTTTTGCATGAATAAATCCTTTGTAGGGGGATAATAAGAAATTATTAATTGGGAGAGTAATTAATTAAATAACTTAAAGACCTATTTAAGTAATATAATGTGAGGGATTGAGCATTAGACTAAAATTGAGATAGAGAAAATAATTGAACAAAGAATGATAATTGAATAGAGAAGAGGGAATTGATCATATAAATTATCAAGTAATATAGAATTTAATATATAAATAAATAAATAATTGATTGGAAAATATAGTAGAATGAGTGGAATTAAGGGAAGTCTTTCCATTATGTAATTTGACATGGAAGTGATAAAAGTGGATAGTCTGCTTTTTCCCCTATTCATAAGGCATTGTGAGGAACAAAAAAATGAAATGTCTTCTAAAATAATGAGAACTTAAATAAAAGAGGAAGAAAATTAGATGAAAAAATAATGGATATTGTAATTTTGTTGCTTCCATCTAACAGGTAATGGAGATCAAATGAAAATATAAGGATATTATTTGAATTAATTTAGTCAAGGATGATTCCCCATTGAGATATCATGCAAGGATGAATTAGGGTAAATTTTAGTAGTTCATATATAAATTTACCTCATTTTTTGGTGGATATCTAAGTATGTGTTTATAATGCTTGGAAAAATTTAACAAATGGTGTTTAGGTGAGAAGGTGAATGAACAAGTAAATCATAACATAACACATAATCTATACAAGTGTTCAACTATATAGAAAAACCCTAGACAATATGTGCCTATTTTTTATGTGGATCACTCCTATTTTCCATTAAACAATAGATTTAATGTGAAATTATAGAAATGATATTGAAATATAGCTATGCTACCATCTAAAAATAATGCTATCGCATGAAAACAATGATTTCATTTGATAGTAATACTTTCAAATGATAGTAATGATATCATTTGATAAAAATTATGGTGAATAATAGTAATGCTATAATTTGATATCAATGCTACTAAATAATAGATATTTTTATTAAATGATAACATTATTATTATTCACTAGCATTAGTGCTATTTGACAACATTACTATTGAGTGAAAACATGCTTGTCACTTGATAAAATTTATCATTCAACAAATTTGGTGTCACTTGGTATCATGTTGTCCTTCAACACCATCACCTAAAACTTCCTTCATCCCTTTTTTACCACTAAAAGTTTCTATTATGAGTATATGAGTGGATGTATGTTTACATATAATCGTGAATAAGTTTGTATTGACTTTTGATAGAATGTAAAACAATATTTATATGTATGAAACTTATTTTAAATATTAGGCAAGTTGAACAAGAAAACTAGCTTACACCTAGATAATATAGACTAATCCATGATGTTTACCACCCCTTAAAATAGATAACTTCTAGTTTCTAAAAATATAATATTCATTAATTAGCAAATAATAACCACTAAAATTTACCCTCAGATGAAATAAATGTATTTAATATGGAAAAAGAGATTTATAAGTAAGAATAGAAGAGAGTAATAACCCATGGACAAGATTATGTGACTTTAGCTAATGCTTGAACTCGTTGATTTCTCACGATGATGAACTAATTTTATTGAAGTAAAGTAGAATTGATTTGATTTAAATGGAAGAATGATCATGATGTTTTTTAGTTTCTATAATTAGGTCAAATAGATAGAGATGTATATAATTGATCTCATTGACATGGTAACCATTGTAAAGCTTTATTTTCTTTTGCACATGATAGTATGCATCATAATCTAAGAAGGATGATGATAACATTCATTTCTCAAAATGAGTAATAAGTTGAAATAAAAATGTATATAAGTTAAAACAAGATATGGAAAATCAAGATTTAAAATGTATAACATGATGAATTTAAATAAATATAAGTTAGATACAAGTATTCACCACTCAAAATCATGATATGAATAATCAATTCTTAAATGGGAAACATAATATACTAATTTAAGGCACCCAAATATAAACTAATCCATGAATAAGTAAACAAAAAATACATGAAATCAATATCAAAGAAATTCACTCATAACTAAACATCTTGAGTAAGAAACCAAGAGTCATGCGGGAAGTAGAATGTAAAAAGCTAAGGCACCCAAGAAAATTGTAAACATTCCATTCAGAAAACACACAAATAAAAGCAAGCAAACATTTCATGTATAAAATTAGTGCGTGTGACAATAACGAATTAATTTTTGAGACCAATGGTATGAAAAAACAATCATGATCAATAGGGGAAATCAAATAGTAGGAAGGAAGTGGCCGAGATGACTTTAAATTCCCTAAGTAATTGGACACTACCTACATTGTTCCATGGACATTGGATCCAACATGAACTTTAGGTCAAATGTAGTTTTCCCAAGGAAATTGGGATTGAATAAAATTGATGAAAAGTAAATATATTTTGTGATATATAAGACATAATAATAGGATCATATAATGGTGAGTGAATATAATTGAATAGACTTTCCAACATGGCAATAGATATACTTGAAAATAGACATAGAATAATGACAACTAATAATAATGAACAAAGTAAGATAGAATGGTTAAGCTCGCAAAACAATGAGAATGAAATATGAACTTTAATAATGGAAAGATAATGGAGACAACCTTGAAAAATGCCAAGAACATGGATAAAAGCTCATAAAATGGTGAGATCATGAAGATAAGCTCACAAAATGGTGAGAGTGTGGAATGTTGGTCACAAAATATTTTGGACCATTATACCCAGAGGGGATCACTAACAAAGAAAAACTTTTTCTATCACTCAAATGGTATGTAATAGTAAATTAAATGATTGGAATGATTTTATTAGATTAGATAATAATGGGTGATAAGTGGTTGAGGTATCTCTAAGACCATGTCACTTGGGAACCAAAATTTCAATTTGTCAAAGTGTCACTAAGAGAATATACTAGGTGATTTTCTAAAATAAGGCTTAGAATAACGTTAATTTTTGAATGAAGATCAAGATGGGAAGGAAAAATAAGACCAAGGTAAGATGAACAAGTATATGGTTTAAGACAAGGTAATATGACAAGAATGGAATGGATTACGAGAATGACAAGGAAGATTCCAAGTGTCAAGGTACTTGTAAAAAAGAATTATTCACACATGATGCCAAAAACCCAATTTTCATTTTGATACATTCCCAAGGTGCCAAAACCATGGTTTTCAATATTGGATGAATTATTTATCTTTCGATTATGATTTAATTTTGATTTTTTTTAAATTTTTGGCACCTCAAATCAATGGAGAATGATGAGGTGCATAATGTTGAATGTCTGAGTCTAACACATACCCACTCTAAATAGATTATCTAGTATAATTTTTTTGATGTATATTATACTAATGTTGTTGTGTTATTCATTGGCCAATGATTCTACTTCCTCCAAAATTATAAATAAGGTATCTTCATAGTCTCTATGAAAAATAATACTTATAGGGAGTGTACAAATCGATAGGCATTGGATAAATGATTTGATTAGATAATGAAACATATGTCTTGAATAAATAATGGGATCACAATGAAATGTATAATGGTTAAGCAATGAATTCCAATTTGGACTTTTAGTCACACATAACATTGTTTATTTCAAATTCAACTTGATTTTGGTTGTAGTAACACTAATACTGAATTAAATAATGTCTTCATCTTGTAATGAAAAACTAATTGGATAAGCTATTGGTGACTTGAATAGGTTTTCACCAATAAAGTCTTCTTCATTTTTATTATTTTCATTGTCCAATAGTTCC
This sequence comes from Torreya grandis, assembly GCA_037957365.1. Lineage (NCBI taxonomy): Eukaryota > Viridiplantae > Streptophyta > Pinopsida > Cupressales > Taxaceae > Torreya > Torreya grandis. The sequence continues at coordinate 164,950 of JARHVA010009676.1, forward strand.
TTGAATAATATTTCACTAAGGTATCCTAATAAATCATTTTGATTATCCCCTAACACCTTAAATAAGGTTTCAATATATGATTTTAAATTCTTATCCTACTTATCATTTAGCACCTTAAATAAGGTTTCACTAAAATATGTTGATTTAAGAATTTAATTTTCACCTAGTGCCTCAAACAAGGTTTCAATAGGAGATTGTTCTTCCAAGATCCCTAGAGATTCTACCATTAAATTTTTTCCATGAAATAATATCAATAATTTGTGATTCTATTGGTCCCAATGAAATTTTGTGGGAGTGGAATATTGATATAATAGCTAGGATGGTTAATGTTAGGGGAATTTTTAATGTCAATATAAGGGTAAAAGGAACCATAATACTCAAAGATGTTACTATGAAAACTTATGTTGATGTCTAAGGAAGCATCCTAGAAAACCATGGAAGGATCACAAATATATTCAATTTAATCTACAATAAGTGTGTAGCCTATGTCATAACATATACTAAGGTATGTTGATTATGAAGTTTATTCTAATTCAATTGGATCTAATAAAGGTGTATAGATAATTTCATAACATCCACTAATGTATTTTGATTATAAAGATAATTTTGACTAAGAGGTTATGAAGCTAATGTTGAGACTGATATTAATTCTACTTTTGAGGATAAATCTTATAGTGGTTCTATAATGAAACCCAATTTTGACTTTGGTTATAAAGTAGAACCTGATTTTAATGTATATGTTGATCATGATTCTAATTTTAAATCTAATTTCAATGTTGACTTTGAATCTGGTTCTAAAAATAAATGTGATCTTGTTTTGTGTTTAGCCATAAATAGTGATTATTGAATTGCATTATCCATAAGTAATTTTTTCACTATCCACTTATAAATTAAGGCTTTTAGATGAAATAATTTTTGAAAATAAGGGACTTTAGAAAATGTGAGAAAAATATACTATATATCAATAATGGGTTCTTTGAAGATGGGTTTATTGAATAATGGTTCATAAAACATAGGTGAACATTGATATAAAGGCTCTTCAAAAAAAATCTCATTAATTATAGGAGTATGGTCAAAGTGTGACTCATCAAATATGGGTGACTCAATGAGAATGTTTGAAATAGGTTATTTATTTTAATATTAATTTGAAAGTGAATTAATCTGATTATGATTGGAAAAATGATCTCAGCCTATCCCTAGTGAGTGATTCTAAAACTTGGGTGTACTTGGTTCTTTAATAGATGAGGGTTATTGAAGGGGTAATGATAATACATGATTGGATTGGTTTGGGGTAAAAATTTCAATGGGGATTGGACAAAGCTACCAAAATATCTTCCCTTTTGCTAGCATGACCATGATTTAATAGGCAGCTAGTAGGTTGGATGTTTGATGGAAGTATTTATAACACCATGTGACCACTTCTACTTAATATAGAATAAATTTTTTATAGATCAAAATCTATATTTATTAAAACACCTACTTTGAAGATTCATGAAAAGAGATAATCTCTATTGTCAAACATGTATCATTTAAAGGATGAACTCGGTGTGGGTGCCATAAAATTGAATGGAATGTAATAGAATACTGATTAAAAGATTTACCTAATCAAGGATACATGTAAGGGTTAAAATTGAATTGGAACTAGATTAAAATGAAAGGAAGGATGGATGTCATGACTTCATCATTTTGAATTGACAGGTGTAAGAGGTTGAATGGAAAGACAAGGAAATGATTTGAAATAGATCCCAAAAAATGATTTGAAAAATAAAAATGAATGTAATTAACCTTGGAATATTTTTATTTATTTCAAAATATCTTTATTTTGAATAATTATTTTGATCAAAGTTGACCAAATAGGACTTGAACTTATAATAGACAATAGATAGAAGTGAGAAAATGAATTGTAATTTACCATAGAAAGATTTTGGACTTGAGCATATTTTACTCAAAAACAATGTAATAAAATGTATTCTTTATTTTAAATTATATTGTAATGTAAAATTAAGAAAAATATTACACTTTTTTCAAACCTATACAAACATAGTGACAATATGATCTCAACTAAGAGAAGGTGTGGCCTGAGACACAATTGAATACTAATAGTAGAAAGACCAATTTAGACTTGGGATGGGGATAAAGTATCAGTATAATATCACATAAAGGATGTATGAAATGTAAAATTTTGACCAATATGGTACACATAAGGGAACATATATGACCAAGACACAAATAGAGTAACATTACTATTTCACATAAGACAATGGTATGAAACATAAATATTTTTTAGCAAGATAAAATGGAATAAGATTTTACAAGAGAAATAAATAGATTAATGATTTTTAGTGTAAGTATAATGTGACAATGTTTGACCAAAGAAGGACTCAAATATTCTCAACCTATGCTAGAAACTAGAAACTAATAGAAGTTTAGGGGAAAATCACTTATCCTTTTGATATACTTGCTTTTGAGAGGATAAAGTTTGAGATTATTTAAAATTAATTGATTATTTTGGGTTATTGGTAGGTTTTTTACATGTTCCCTTCTCTTAAATATTTTTATGAAAAAAATATTCTTCAAGAGTTTTTACCTTTACATTCATGCATTAATCTTAATTATATGACAAAAAATTTTCTATTCTAAATTTTTTATTGGGAAAACTAGTTAGTCCCAACATACATTGTGGTAGATGGGCACTTTATAACTATCCATTAATTGAATTGAAATTTTATACCTTATTATGAAAGTGTCTAGTCACATTCATAATCACTCTAGTCATCACTTGCTTAATAAGGTGTGATGTCTAGACCACAGTTTGACTCAAGACCCTATTGAACTAATCAAGTTAATCACTCAACCATTGTACTAGTGAATAGTATTCTTAATTTGTATACCCCATTAGATAAGTGGGGTTTGTACGATGTTTGGAGATTAAACCATAGGTTAAATACCACCTAAAATGTTCATGAAGAGGTGATTAAATCTCTCTGACAATCTAAAATAGAAAGGAAGGTATTTAAATTCTAATTTGAAGGATCCCACTAAGGGAAAGCAAAGAACATAGTATGCAAATCTTTGGGATTAAAAATATATGGAATACCTATGTTTATAATCCACCAAAAATAGTTAATAATACATGAAAATTACCCTCATGAAACACTCAAGCAATAAGTAACAACAATAAACCTTGCATACAATGAAAAATCTTGAAAAATAAACAAGTTTTCTTATAACCCAAATTGAAGTGTGAATTATTTTTAAAGTACCCAAAATGAAATGTGAATATAATATTTTTGATTAAATCTCCACACCCCTTTTTTGAAACTACAAAACATACAAATAAGTATTTTTAATTGGGTGAGTCTTTGTCAAGTGAAGGTAGTTTATTTTTCAATGTTCTAGAACTCTCGTATTTTACACATAGAAATGAATTCACCATTTCTTAGGACAAAATTATTGATTGCAAAACCTACATAAAACATATCACAATATAGAAAAACAAATACAAAGATGAATTCATTGATTAGGTTGATGATTTCATGGTTTAGAGTGATAATTTTTATGATGATAAAATTAATTTCACTAATTATCAGTAAACCTAATTCTGAAATACCTGACAATAGACAATTTTGTCAATTCTTGGAAAATTTCAATGATTACATGGAAAAAATTTCCATTTTCCTAAAAAAACACAAAAAAAATTATTTGATGATTGCATGCATATTTTTAATACCTTTGTTTTACACCAAATTAGAGTTCAAACAAACATCCAAGTCAAAAGTTATGGCCTCTAGAAGTAAGGTCCAAAATGTATAAATTTTGGATGAATTTTCTATTCTCATGATCATTTCACTATTTTTTGGGATGAATTCATTATTTTTGGGGACAAATTCACTGATAATGACAATTTCAACATTTTAGTGATGAAATTGCCTATTTTGAGTTAATTTGATCATTTTTAAGGTTGATTTCACCATTTTCAAAGAAAATTTTGCCAATATGATTTGAACATGTACATGAGATAGAACATATAGTATATATTGGTGAATTCATCAATTACAAGTTTAATTTCATCATTCTTAGGTTATTTTCACTTATTCATAGATAATTTCATTGATTCGGAAATAATTACATCGAATGTAAAACCTTCATAGAAAATAAAATAGAATAGAAAGTTCAGAGATGATTTCATCAACTACATGATGATTTAATCGATTAGAAAACAAATAGAGATAATCTCATCATTTTCACAGATGAATTTACCAATAATAAAACTTGTGTAAAAATAAAATAGAATAGACTAGAATAGAACAAAGACTACTTCATTGCTTACAGAGATGATTTCATCGATTAGTATAAAAACATAGACAATTTAATCATTTTTGAAGATGAGGTCACCAATATATAAATACATAAAAAATAAAATAAAATGAACATAAAAGAGCCAAAATATCTAATTTTTATACAAAGCAAGATTAGTATATAGGCTTGAATGAAAGGTGTGGGTTATGAGGTCTCATCAAGTGTGCCATATGTGTCTTTAGGTTGTAGATATTCAATATATTCAAAAAAATTTGGTTAAAACAAGCAAAGAGATAAAAAATACTAAGGACACACTTAGGACGTTAGATCTCAATAGAATATTAAAGATACTATAAATGCATAAATATTCATACCATGTAAACCTCCTTTGTAGATTGATCATTGTTAGGACGTGGTTCAAATGTAGATTTTAGATGGTATTTGTCAATGCAAATTTGATGTTAAGCATCTAGATAAAGGCTATGGATCATGAAGAGTTTGATCAAAGACTGTAGATTGATGAACAAGTTTATCTTGATAAAATACCAAGGCTTTGTTATATCACTTCAACAATAGAATAGTGATGTGAATGATATTATTTATTAAAAAAATAATTTATTAGGATCCTTCATCTTGAAGTAAATATTAATGGTTGGGAAAGGGTCCTCAAGTGTGCACACATACCGAGCACATGGATCAATGATGTAAGTCCTTCATCTTAATAAAGATGAAGGGTGGAGGATTTTCTTTGTAAATATAAAAGATGAATGAAAATAATACCTTAATATAAATAAATATGAAGGTTGGATCATCCTCTCCAAGAGATAATATGAATCTCAATGGTGGGCCCTTCATCTTGTTTCCAAGATGAAGGGTGGAGGATAATAATACTTTACTACTAATTATTTGTATAATTATCATTATATCAAGGGTATATCCTTAGGATCTCAATATTAATTTTTACATGAATTTTTCCTTTGGAGGGGGATAAGAATAATATTATTAATTGGAATCATAATTAATTGAATAGATCAAAGAACTATTTAATTTATACAATGTGAGGAATTGATCATTAGCCTAAAATTGAGATAGAAAAATTAACTAGATAGAGATTGATAATTGATCAAAGAAATGATAATTTACTATAAAATGATAATTAAATGGATATGATGGAATTGATCATAAAAACTATTAGTGAATAGATAATTAAATACATAATTCATCAAAAATTTAATCAGAATGTGTAATTTGACATGAAAGTGATAAAAATATAGTGTCGACACTTTGTAGTGATATTAATCCAAAGATATAATTTTAAAATTTTAATTTTTTAGTGAATTTTCATGGAATATTAACCTCTAATATGTATCAAATTCAATTATGTGTCACAAATCTTAAAAAATTATTTAAAATATTGTAAACAATTAGTGTAATGTATATGATTATTACTGATTTGTAAATCTAAATCATGTAACTATACTAGATATTGTGAAAGTGTGGAGGTCATGTATTTATGGCATGATCCCACATAAATCTAGATATACTAATAACTAAGTGTGGAGATCATGTGTTTATAACATGCCCACACTAAGTTCTATAAACTATGTAGATATAGAGGTCATGCCTTTATGACATCTTACCACTGATATATCCCCCATTTTGAGGTGAGGGAGATAGAATCTAGTATTTACCTTACCTCAAAATGGATAATAAAAACACATCATTTGATCATGAATAATTTAGCATATAGTAGTAACATTTCTAAATATATATCAATGAAACGCATAGCATGTGATCACATCAAGTCCTAATATGGATGATTTATAACATTGAAACATCTAGAAAGCAATAGTAGAAGATCAAAAAATATTATTAAAGCACACAAGAGAACTCATTGTGATGAAAAATAATGGTGTAAGGAGACCTCATACAAGGGTCATGTTTGAATTCCACATAATCAAAATGAAATTTTGTATCCAAATGTCCAATCAACTTAGAATAACATATTCAAACATCCAAAAAAACATATATTAGCACATGGCTAACATGAAAGAAACATATTTAAATTTTACACAAGTAATAAAATAAAAATTAATTAAATACATTAAAGGAATTGAAAATGTGAAAAAAAATAAGCTAAATAAACTAGCCTTAGCATATCATACTAGTCATTGGATATATGTGTTAACAAAAAATATCATGTATCATAGCATATTAAGTACATTATGAAAAATATGAGCATGGATATAGACATGTTTAAGCACTATTATATTAGCTTAGTCATGATAATGTATTAAAAAAATCATAAAATATATGTAATTAATATCAATCATGATCAACGAAGAATATGCCTCCAACATAATATATGACATAGGTAGAGAAGAGTTCTAAAATCTGTATGTTCAAATATCATGTGTTTGTGGTATGCATATATCACAAAAAATTAATAATAAATCATGTATCTATATATAAATGAAATTACAATTTACCTACTAACATGAAGTAAACAACATAGGTGCAAAGGAGCTAGTAAACATGGGCATGCTAAATATTTGTTATATTTTTAATGTTTTAGTATTTTCTTAACTTGTTTTTTTTTTTTTTTTTTTTTTAAATTATAAATATTTGGAAGGATAAGAAAAGAAGATATGCAAAATAAAAGTGATACTATGATCCAAGGATCTCATAAGGGTTATTCCTCTATGAAGTGTGTGTATCATGTGTGTCATATTCATATGTTGTGTGATTAATATTTTCAAGATCATAAAAATATTATATATTATTAGGATCATAATCATCAATTTAATGATTATCATAGGAGATACATAAATTATTAGGTTGTTCTTGAACATGTGATATATAATTTTGAGACTTATGTATGAAAATAGAACTACACCATAAATTAGAGTTTAATTCTTAAAAGTATTTTTTTCTTGATATTTATTATTCAAATTATGTTCTTTTTATTTTTGTAACATTTAATTTTGTAGCTGCTTCTTCATTTTGATGTTTTTGTAATATTAATTTCTATAGATTTTCCTTTTAAATCTTTTATTTCCCTAATTTTTGAATTTGAAATTATTTTTTTCTCTAAAGTATCCTTTAGTACCTAAACTTGTTATTTTTGCATTTACGTTGTAAAATATGCATGCATAAGGTGAGTGGGTTTATTAATTTATGTACCAATGATAGGATCACCACTATCATTTATATTTTGTAATTTTTTCTTGAAGGAAACACAAAAATATTTATTATTCCCAAGCATTCTATTATATGTACAATAATATTTTGATCTTCTAAGAGGATATAAATGAGGTAATTTAATCATTTTGTTTTTAATCATTTCTCTTATAATTTATCTTAAAATCTTGGAAATATTTTGTTCACTTTTCATATCACTAGTTGTATCTAAATTCACTTTTATATGTATATTTTTATATGAAACCTTGTTGGGTATAACATTTATAGATGAGGATGAAAACACATGATTAACACTAGAACATTTTTGAATCTTTAGGTATGTAATCTAATTTTATAATGATGTGACCTTTTAACTAAAATTATTTTTCAACTCTTATATTGACTTGATCATTTGGATGATTTGATCTTTAATGGACTTAAAATCATAAACTCTAGGTATTTTGGATTAAATAGGCATACACACACAATATAAAGGATATTTAGGAGGTGGAGGAGTTTTATTAAGTGTATATTTATTGCCTTAATTTGAAATCATAGGATATGACACCTTACCCCTTGAAGTAGTGATAACATGGACCTAATTAGAGGGATGTGAGTTACCTTCCTTTATGGGTTTAAGAGGAGGAATAGGTTATTTTTTATATATTTTAATTTTTTTAAATGAATATATGATAACATTATAAGAGAAACATATAAAATCCAAGGAAAATCCAACATGCTATGAAAAATTAGAACTGAATAATTTCTACAATATGAAACCGTAGAAGGCTAAAAACCTTAGAGCAAGCTAGGATTTACATGAAAAAACACAAATTTCATGTTCACCAAATGTTTAAACATTTTTTTATGAAATATTTAAAGGGTTATAATAGCCTATACAGAAGGATGGTTAAAACTATTCTAAAGCAAGCCAATTATTTCCAAACTTAGATAAATGAATATTGTGAATTAAAATACTGAGATGTGTTAAATATAGAAATTATAATTTGAAGGATACTATATTTATTTAAATGTCAAGGATAAATTATACATTATTGGATTTAAATTAGGTATGTATATCTAAGTTTTAAAAAATAAAAATCATGTATGATAAGGATTTTGAGATAGTCTTCAATTTTTTGAAATAATGGTTAAGAAACTATGATAACTATCATCGACCATGGAACATTACCATTGATTTTACTATGTACGATATGATGATACTATCCATTAAATAATATATTTTGTATTATTATGAAACAAAATTTGATTTTATAGGGTTTATATCATATTTTTATTGATGTAATTAGATTTGGAACACATGTTGTATATGTCTAATTATGGATCCAACTATATCTCTCCACCCTTTTTCACCCTTGATATATATTTTCCAAAATGAGTTAGTGGGCTCAAAGTATTTATCTAAACTCTAATATCCCTTTATAAATTATAAATACCTACATTTAAAATACTCTAAGGAGTGACTCAAAATTATGTAGTTGTCCCCTATGTGTGGGAGTGTGTGTGAACAATGGTGTAATATGTTATATGTAATTCATGTAATGATCTAGCTTATAGATTGATGAATACCACTAATGGGATGATATTTGGATGCTTCAAACCCTTGGTATGACTTATCTTATGAATTTATAAAAATAGGGAAGAATAAGTAATTGTAACTCAATTGTGAAATTGATTTAATGAACTTGAATAAGTTTACTAGATTTAATTTGGTATTTACTAGATGATCAATGACAAGCCTTAGACTTATAATTATATCACACATTTTGAAAATATTTCATGTTATAGTTCAATAATAAAAATAGTTAAACCTATAAATTTTTAATATTTTTCAATTTGGATGAATTTTGAAGACTAGACACCAAATAAAGATGTGGACATTTTTAATGGTGTTAGTGTCCCTATGTGGATAGTAGTGTCCTTAAGGATAGAAAATAGTTAAGGATGTGAGACTGAAAATTAAGGATGTTTATTGGGTTTGATATTTATATACAATAAAATATAACTAGATCATCATAATGATAAGGTTTGAACTATAATATAATCAACTAGTCACAGTGAGATGGTGAATGTGATCATTTCGATAGTGGGAAGGTACATAACTGAAGGGTAGATCCGTGATTGGTATTTTTAAAATACATAAGATTTAGATGCTATAATATTCATTTTTAGTATCTACACATTGAAATATGAGTCTCTATATGATATTTTTCAACTATGATTGATAAATTATGCTCTTGGACCTTAGAATTAGGTTTTTATACTTTATAAGTTGAAACATCATTTTTTTATAGGTTTTTTTACATTCAAAAATGGGATTGTGACTTGTGATTTAATAATATATATATATATATATATATTAGATGTTATTTCACCACTATTGATAATATCTTTTATCTTGTGATTCAATTCATCACACTTATTGATTGTATGACCTATTATTCAATGATAGTCACAAAATAATTTTGAATTAATTATTTTTGGGACATACACCCAAACATCACACCTAATATAAGGTAAGATAGCCATATCTTTTTCAAGTAATATTTTT
>JARHVA010009676.1:180000-225000 GCA_037957365.1 Torreya grandis
AATAAAAATTCAACAACACAATAACAAAATTAAAAATAGTTAGTTTTAAGTATCAACAAACTATTTACATTATTAAACTAATAACATTAATTAATATAATACCCTCCTTTAATGACTAAATAACATGTTATATTAATTATTACAATAGCATGATTAATTCCATACATGAACTTAGCCAAAAAGTAGTTTTACTTCCATTACATAAAGTATCCAAATGTCCCTATTATCACCAATCCATATTATCATATTACATGGGAAATGAGCCATTATATCCTCTCAGTAGAGTAGGAAATAATTATAAATACTCAATTCATTGGATATTATTATTCCTTGAATTGATGTTATGTCTTGAATGTGACATGATTTAACTTTTTGTTAGAGTGATCAGTTCCAAAAAAAAATAGAAAATACATCAAGACTAAACAATAAATCATATCCTCTAAGGGATTGGTGCATTGATATGTTGAAAACCCAATACCTACTAATTTATATTTTTTAATAATTTTAGGACATTTACTATTTATAACATTCATGTATTTTTTATGTATGCCCCTTCCTCTTTTACTAACCTTCATGGAAAAATTACATTTTTTTTTGACTTTGGTATTTGAATTTTTTCATGGTTTCGATGCATGTGAAACAATAGTAAGAGTAAAATTTACCTTCTCCTCACATTGCACATTATATTGTTTGCACCTATTTAAGTAAGGAAATTCATATTTCCTTACATATTTCATCATGGTATGGTACCACTTAGGCCTTTTGTATTGGTCTTATTGATTTCATTATGAAGGGTGACAAACACTCTTTTCACCACTAGAACTTAAATATTCTAGTTTTTTCATTTATTGAACCTTGTTCAAATTTAGTACCATAACTTTTTATAGGAACATTATCAACATGTATTAATAAATTATTTTTAGTATATTGACAATTATTAGAAAATAATTATACTTTATCATCTAATTAACATATTTAATAGCCAAAATTATGTATGTACATACATATATTAATTTGTATACATCTTTTTTCTCACTATAACCAAAAAAAATGTATACTTTGAGTAGTATATCCAAAAGCATGAAATTTACTTACATCTAGGGTTTTTTTAGACCATGCTTCTTTTGATGTTATATTATGTAAGGTTTTGGATGCTTGAACCTGATATTATTATAAAATGCATTGTAAAATATTGTAATTTCATAGTAAATTTGGACCTTTCACTATTAGGTCAAAGATATAATAGTATAAATTATTTTGGTGTATTTTTACACTAAGATGTAACCTTCCTTTGATATGAGACCATTATAATCACGATGGCACATTGTGTGTGAGTGAAGAGGAGATTTCAGTGAATTTATTGAAGGTTTATTCCTTCATTTGTTGAATTGATTAAGAGAAGAATTGGTTTTTTCTGTGTGGACATAACCCATTTTGGGTGAACCACGTTAAACCTATGTTTCTCTTGTATTGTGTTTTCTGCATTTTATTTTCATATTTATTTCACTAATATTGCTCTACATTATATATTAATAGCACAAGGATTGTTTGGGAATTATATTGAGAGTGTACACAAATGTATTCATTACTTCTACCTAGTACTAATGTGTAACATTCTAGATATCCCCCATACATTGTGCCATCTCCATGCCTATCCTATTATGACTTTCCATGAATCCATTATTCAATGTATACTATTACTTGTTCACACCTTATTTCTTAAAAAATTCCTAGAATCTTTTAGATATAAACTCATCCCCATTAATTGATGTAGGAGATTTTACATGTTTCCCTCCCTATTTCTCTTCCATAGCTTTCCAAGAAAAAAAATTAGAGAAACATTCTAAAATTATATGCAAAAATCAAATGCACATTTTCCTCTAAAAGTCATATATACTCAATAAGAAATACAAATCTCTATATATTTAAGGTTTTCCCATTGGAACATGTAAATCCACATTTACCAAATCTAATGCAATTTTATCTCTATATTCCTTACCAATGTCAAATGAATGTGAAAATTTCTTATATATTTGATATCATGAACATACATTATAAATATTTTGAATTGAAAAAATTACTTTCACCATGTTAGACTAACTCAATGTATGTAAATTCTCATAATGAAGGTGACCATACTACTTATGTTTTAACTTAAAATTGCTTTAAACCACTTCTAGTACATTATATTTTTCTATTTTTGGATTGACCAACTTATACAATCCCTTATTACCAATACTAAAAATAATGACTCTCATTTCCTAAAGATTACTAACCATGCAATGACTATCTTTTTCTATGATTCATTGTTATTTCACTTATGGAAATAAGATTTTTTTTTCATGTCAAGAACAAAACAAATGTTATGAAAAGTATAAGTAATAAAATTTAATTAAATATGAACATATCCATATCCTTTCACATAGTGAACCCAACCATCACTTAATTAAACTAATTCATTGTAAATATCATTTTATACAAAGTTTACATACTAGTCTTTGGGAAATGTGTAATGTCTTAATGCACCTGAGTCAAAATTCCACATTCTTGACTCCACTGACAAATTTTGTGCCACCAAAAATGAAAAAATCACCCTTTGAAAAAATTTCATCTTATTCATCCACATTTTTAATTTTTACTTATTTCTATTATTTTCCAAATCATATTATTTCTCACAATAATCTTTCTTCATTGGACTAGGTTTCCTACAATAATAAAAATTCACTTTAGAATTAGAACTTACATTTTTATTAGAGGAATCTTTGGAAGAAATAATAGCACTCCACTATTTAATTTTGATATTGGTCTATGATATGTGTATATTTTCTGTAGAATCTAATGTTGAAGTAACTAAACATTTCTATCATGTTTCATTCTACATGAGGAGTGTTGATAATTGCTCAAAATCTAAGGTTTATGTCTCTTTGATTATATGTAATGAATCCATAAAGTAATGATATGATAATAGAATTTTTTTCATGATAATATAAATTAATTTTCACCCATACACATGCTTTTACACTATTTTTAATTGGTCGAATATGCCTTTCAACTGTAATAAAAACTCAAAAATGGACCCAACTTCCTACATTTTAGTGGAAAAGAAAATATTATTATATATAAAACCCTATTAATTTTAAATTCCTAATATTTTATTCTAATATGTTTCCATAGATATGATTCAATGGTCACATTTCCAACTTCTTATATCAAATTATCAACTACAAAAAGTTTTAACATCATAAAGGCTTCTTAATGATGATTATCATATTCATTAGATGCATTATCTAATATATTATCCTTCTAAAGTATAATTTCATAAACATTTATAAACTCATAGATTGTAAGTATATTATGACTTCATAAACTAAAGTTATTTCCTATTAATGTTTTTAAATCTAGCAACACCAAGTGTTGTAAACTAACAATTATGGCCTAGTTTTTCAGTAAAAATTTAAATATAAAACACTACAAATGATCTTATAAATAAAAATCACACGGATTATATCCTAAAACTATACAAATATAATAGTTTTCATCAAAAAATATTTATCATGATGAGAAATTAAATTAATTATATTATAAAAAAATGCCTAAAAAATATGAAAAAAATAAAATCTTGAGTTTTACACAATATTTTTCAAAAATTCCTTTTGCATGAAGAGGACTAAAAAATGGAAAATGTCAAAAAAATTTAAGTGTTTTCGGATGATGGTTTCTAGCTATAAAATTATTCTTAGGTTTTCATGGAAGTTTAAAATTCACTAAGTCAAATATAATAAAGTTTTACTTGAATAAACATAAATACAATTCATTATTGCCCTAAATTTTTATAAGGTCATTACATTTTTGGCTTATAAGGATGATAATTATCTTATGTAATATATAATTCTCTATGTATGTAGTAATTTAATAATGTAGTAACTCACTTATGTAAACTTGTGCCCTTCTCTTAAAGACAATCAAATGCACAAAAACCGATATCGAATGAATTTTAGAGATTGTAAAAGTTGTGCTAACCTATAGTGATGTTGATAATTATAAAATATATAGGAATTTTTTTATATAATGTGCACATATTCACATAAGTGTGATTATATTTCCAAATTATTCTCTCTTTCTTAGAGTGCCACATAAATATTATCCAATGCCCCTCTTTACTAGAACATTGTATTAATCAAATTTGTACTTTTTATTTCAAATCTAGTTACTAGAACACAATGATATTTGTTTTGTCATGCCTCTTAGAAATTTTTATAATTATTTCACACATCCCTTGCACACATAACCAATGCCATACATGTCATATTTTTTTAATAAATGCCACACATCCTCTTATATTCCACCTTTTCAATCATCCACATCCTCCTTATGGATGATCTAACCTTTACCACTTTTATTTCAACACCTCATTTCTCCTCTTTTACTAGATATTATTAGACATGTTTATATTTATTAGGGTACATGTGATATTACACATTTTATACCTCTCACTAAAATCTTTATCTCTGCATATTTCTCTCTTGGGATCTACCAACCATGAGCTTTGAATATCATAAAGGTTTTCATATATATGAAGGAATCAATAAACCACATTATTGCATTATCTGATAGGTTCACATATATAGCATATTAAAAATCCTACAATGGATGAAAGTAGGAATAAAAAATATTAAACAGAAGGCTAATAATAGGCTTGACCTAAATAACAACACAACAAAATTATAACCAGAGTAACAATAGTTTTTTGATGTATCCATAAACTATTTACAATATTAAAATAGTAAGTTTAATTATTCTATTAATAATTATTTATCTCTTTTCATGGTCATAGTAAATCTCACCTTAATCTTCCTATATTTTAAGACATCTTTCATCATGTCTTTCCACATGCTTATTTACTTCATTATTCATATTACAATGTCACACCATTTTCCCATAATCTTCAAGGATTACATCAGAATTTAAGGCTACTTTATCTTTGGTTTTTAGTATTTCCCCTCTATTTTAGTTAATTTTGGTAGATATAATAATTGTCCTCTTTACGTGGAATAATTTTTTTACTCTTTTCTTATTTTATCTATCTTTTCATGATGAAATATATGACTTCGAGTTTGACTCATTTTTATCACTTTCTACCATAATCCTATCATCCTCATTTGTGTCATAGTATTTGTTTAATTTGGGATCTCATCTATCCTCTTCATCCAATTATGATATCATTCATGTATAATACATACCCATTTATATTAGTAAATGGACTTTTAACCTATTTCCTTCCATTATGATTTCTTCAATTTTTGAATGCAATATCCCATTATAATATAAAAAACATTTTGAATTTATTAAAATTAAATATGATGCATTATTATCATGTATTTCCTTGTCTTCACTATAACCTTTTTTTCTTATTTCTCATGAAATATATTTCCACGTATACGAATACCTTAATGGGAGATCTCATGGTTCCATATGCTATAGAAATGTCATTATTACCACATTTAATGCTAGATTTACTAAAATTTACCAAGTACTCTTGGCATCATGTTGATCTCCAGTCATAAATGTAATAATCCATTCTTAAATTAATGCCCATTTACTTTCATATCTATCAAATTATATGTCTTTTCCATATACATGTTGTTTTGAAAACACCTTTTGTTTTCAAGTTTTTATTTTACTTAACCTATCATATATCTTAACCTTATACTTTTATTATTCCACATTTAAATACTCAAATAAATCTCCAAGTATTTTACTTTGTGGAAACTCTTCTAAATCCTACACCACTTGGTTATGTTTTTGTAGTCTCTCAATGACCATTATTTCCATTTCTTGCATTATTTCTTTTTCACTTCCATCCTAAGCATCACAGTTATTTGGTATATTTATTTCATTACATCTCCACATCATTTCTCAGGACTGTGATAATATTTTATATGATTTTAACCTTTGTAATCTATTATTTATAGCATCTCTTCAACATTCATGCCTTGATTGTTATATTATTTCTTGACTATGGGTAAATTAGATGAATCATGTGTATCAGTTTCCTAATAAAATCCATAATCTATAATTTCCATCCATATAATGTATTACAATTTTTCATTTCTTATCGCATTTAAATCAATTGATAATTATCATATCATAATTATATGACATTCCTCCTTAGTATCCTCATACGCATTCCCCTGTATTATCTATATGGTAACCTCAATAATATTTTCTTTAGTCTCTTCCCTAGTACCAACATGTTGGCTAGATATTTTGTAGGATAGGAAAAGTACCTAGGTAGTCATGGGATTGAATCCCCTTCATATAATGGTGAAACTCTTATATTCGTATGTTTATCTATTCTAACTATTTGCACTTTTAGTTATTCACATTTTATACAAATCATTGACAAGTTATCTTATTTTGGGGTATTACTTTAATCATAAATTTCAAGAACCATACAAGAGTGATTTTGCAGTAAGTAGCTAATTTAGTAATTAAACAAATAAGTTATTAGAAAGTATAGAATGAAAAGGTTAGAATCAGTGAGAAAGAAATAAATTTTACTTCAAAACAAGTAGTTTTATAGAGATTATTGTATCCATACAAAGAAGGTAAACATATAAGATATGATAATTCTATCAGCAAATGATTAAGAAAAACTTGAATTCATGCTCAGATTTAAGGATAACACAAACTTTACCATTTTAATATTCACAAATGCACTAAAATATCTCCTTAGATGCAAAGTTCCTTAGAAATAAACTTTCTTCATATTCAATTTGAATGATTTTTATACAAAAACCATACAAAAATCTAAACGCAAAGTTTCAGATTGCTAAAAAAAATTATACAATAGTTACAATCACTTTTCAAAAATTACCATCCCTTTGATATGTAGGATTTCACTCTTATTTATGCTATTTTATATGTCAAAATTAGTTAGGATACAACTCATTGAATTCCCATGTGTTGTATTAAAATCTAAAAACCATTGAGAAACATTCTCCTTGAATTTATCTTGTGTGGTATGCAATGGGTGATGACATGTAATGCTTCTTGGTTTCACTATTTTGATCAAATAAAACCTATTTACATGTTACACAGAGCTTGCTTAAGTAATTTTTTTAAAATAAAATTACTTCAAGTAATGACTTCTATCCAAGTTATTTGTGTCTTACATATTACATAGAAAATTAATTTTACAAGTAACTTCTCTTGGTGACATTACTTACAAAGTAGTTACTTAAAACAAATTTAAACTACATTTTTGAAGAAAATAAAAGAAGTTATTGGGAGGAGAAGTAATAATCATCATTTTAATTTTTGAACTTTTGATCTACACTTTTTCCTATACTTTATGTGTTGAGACATCATGAATTGGATGGCTACATCATCTGACTTGGTAACTTATTGCCTTTTTGTTTCCATTCTTATAAATTCACTTTCTAGCTTCTTACAATAACCTTTCACATTATCAAGCTTAGGTTATAGATTCTTGACCTATTGATGATTTTTTATTAACTCCCTTATAGATTTTTTTGTGAAAGGAGTCATAACCTTTTCAATTAATTTCTTGAATTACTGATGTAATTTCTCATGTGTCCTTGGCATTTTTTCATAACAAACATTTTTGAGATAGAATATGAAATCCTCAAAATCTAGTTTCACATTGTGAGCATCTTCCTCAAGAGTCTTAATTTCTTTAAGCATTATTAAAAAAATGTGCATATGAAAAAATAAGACATGTTCCTCTTGTTTTGCTTTATTTATTGATCCCTCTAAAATAATATTTTCTTCAATAAAAATATTTTCACTCAAAGCATTTATTCACTAGAGGCTTTCCTACTATAATTCAAATATTTCATTCTCACTTTCAATCTCTTTCATCACTATTTTAAGCTATGTCAATTTATTCTCAATATGAGCTAAAGTGCTTGGAACCTCAGGAAACCATTTCTATGTAATTTGTAACATTTTATCTATCCATTCATCAATTGTATTTTCCTTGTCACCATATTCATCTACCTTAGTTATTTTTTGATGATCAAAATATTTCTAGAAAATAATGATTGTTATAGATTAGATCTTGTCACTTTGGCAATTATTTCACATTATTTATAAAAAAATTATTTTAACTTGGATTTATCAGCCTTCTCTTCATCAAGCTTCTGAAAGAGAGTATTGATAAGTGTCTATGTGTCCTACTTCAAGACCTCTATAGTGACTTCTCCAAGGTATACCTTTGTAATGGCTAAATTTTCTTCATCGACTTCGATTTTATTCTTTACCTATGAAGGAACTGATATCTCTACAAATTTATGACCTGAAGGGTCAATTACCAGCTTTGAAATCACTTTGACACTCTTGAGATTTTTACCCTTATGATCAAGACTTATCAGAAGTTACAGGTCTATCTCCTTCAAGTTAATTTCTTACTCTAACGTAGGAGTTTTTTAAAATTCAAACCATGAAGAGAAATCTATACTAGTGGAAGTGGTTGAATGTATTACCATTTGTTATTAATTATTTTTCACCACTATCTCCTGAGAAGGATCTTTATCTACATCTAGAGCACTATGAGCAATATCAAAAACTATATGTTCATTATTTTATTTTTATACCTATTTCTCTACCTATTTATCCTTAGTTTTATTTGTTATCTTTTATTTTGATACCTCTTGAGATAAGACTACTTCTCTAGTAAGTACTTGATCTAGCTCTTTTTGGGTATGAATAGAAGGAATGGTGGGATAGTCCTTAGAAAGAGATGGAAGAGTTGTATGTGGAGAGGATAAAGGAAGAGGATGAGGAACATTAGTCTCCTTCTGAATAGGTTTCTTAGGAGGCTTGAATCTAGGAGTCTTTGGAGGTGGCATGAGCGTGGATGGATCTATTTTCTTCACTACTTGTATGTTCTTCACTAGTACTGAAGATGAAGATGTGGTGGGTGTAGTAAAAATAGGTAAAATTAGGAATGGTTTTGGAAGAGACCAATGGAGATGCAGTGGTAATTGGTTGAATTGGCTCCTTTTCTTTCACCAGGGAATAGGTATCATCATCATGATCATCATTCTTCTTCAATTTTAACTTCTTTTTGGGATATTGACTACCCTATCCTTGTATTATTTTCCTCTTATGACTTACTTGACTAATTTATATCATTACTAGCTCCTTCATATAGTATCCCTTACTAAGAAGCCATGTTGAATTCATAATGAGAACCGCTAAAGTTTTCTCAGTAATAGTATTTACTTGATTCTTCCTATAGTCAATTTTTGGGAATGGAGTATTATCTCCTCCCATTTCATGATAAGAATCATGAATTACTTATTTACCATCCTCCATGTCTTTAGGAATGGTAGCTAGATCAAATGAATGAATTTTTTCAACAATCATCCTATTTTTATCTCTTCTTTCTCACTTCAAATTCATCTGTACAATTATTCCATAAGTCTTCAAGTGTATTTATATGCATATAATCAAGAGAAATTATGTTTTATGTTATGCCTCTATAATCAAAATTTGCTCTAGCCTCAAAATGTGATTGATTATAGTTATGGTATATCTTTATTTGTACATTATTAGCCTTATAAATGCTCACATAGTGATAATGGCCAATAAAAATATAGAAACTAACTAGAGAATGGTGAACATTAAACTATATATCATGCAATTATACTAGCTACCTACATAACTCCATAAGAATCCATTTATCATTAAGATACCTTCATAATTTGACTCATGTCCCTGTGAAACCACCAAATCTAATATATGTGAAATTTAGGAATTGAATAAAAACACTTCCAAAATGGGAAGCTTCCTACCAAGATGCATCAGATACTCTCTTGGATTTCAAAACAACATTAAATTTGTAAATAACTTCATAAACGAATGTGTCATTTACCCTCATATATTGCTTGAAGTATTAAGAAAGAGTCAATTAAGGGTAAAATTCATAGATGGGCTTTGTTTCCAATGTCTATTTTTTAGTTAGCCTATAAAAGGTTACATTGGATGCTACTATATATACTAATTATGAATTCAAAATTTTCAACACATTACTCAACTATTGATCAATGCTATCACTTATCATTATTGACCATTCAATCATAGCATAACTTCTATTAACATCAATATCCCTTATGTAGGCATACATGCAGGTGGAAAATTTCTTGGCATTTTTCTCCCCATTAATTCTACATAATAATTGGGTGATATCATCTTCTTGGACCAAATCAAATATCACTATTTACTTTAGAAACCTTAATGGTTGATTTGGTTTCTTCTGATAAGTTATATTCATTATCTTGATGCAATTTGCTATTTTATTCTCCATTTGATTTTTATCTTTTTCTATTAATACATCGAGCACATAAGACCTTACTCAGATCTTTAAATAGTAATCAAAATACTGAACATCTAGTCTAACCACCACATTACTAGCATTATCTTTTACTGTCTTAGTATTTGAATCATAATACTTAGCACATTTTATGAAAAAACTCAAGAAGTTGTGTAGACCTTAGGAAAATTGTAGCTTGCAAGATTCCACTATTTTTCATTGCATGCATAAGTGGTGTTTTGACTGTTTCTTTAAATCTTTCCAATAACTCATTTATGGAAACATGTCCCATGTTAATATCATTGATTTTAGATAACTTGGATATAATACAAGACTCAATGGGATATCCCTTGTATTCATAATTCATCTTTGCTTCTTTTGGATTCTCAACTCTCTTTGGTTTTATCTTCCCTTTCTTACTTGGTCCTATAACTTCTTCAAGTGCAAGCTCAAGAAATTTTTCAATTAGATTTGCTTCTTCTTCTAATCCTGACATTTGTTGTGACTAACACTAGAAAGATTTAATAAATGCTTTTGAAAACCTAGTAATTACTCCTGATGGTTTAGAAAAGGTTGAACAACTCAATTATGATTTTGTATTGAGTAAAAATCTGAAGAAATATTTAGGTATTAAGAACTTATAGTAGTAAAAAGATTTAAAAACTCTAGGAAACTTATTTTAAGCAATAGGGTGTCATATCTCTGGGAAGTTCTAGGTATTTTTCAAGTGTATAGGGTCAAAAATCTTGAGTATGTGGAAATCATTTAAAAATCTAAGTTTATTTAGGCAAGTTACCAAGTTTCTTTAAACAAGTTACTTGGGTTGGAAAACCCAATTAATTAGAAGTAAGAGATAGTCATAACTCTCGTAAGCAAGTAGTTTTTAAAAATCTAAGTAAGCGATGCCTCTTGGGAACTTTAGGTTTCTTAAGACTAGTTACATGGGTTTGGGACTCTGAGTAAGTAATAAGAAGTTGTTCAAAATCTAAAAAAGATGATCTATGTCAAACTCTTGGGATTTGTATAAAAGTTTAATGTTTTGGGATTTTATTTAGGGTTTTCACATGCTAACAATTTTTGAAGAATTTATAAGTCTTAAAAACACCTATGTATGAAAAAACAACTAACAAAAACAAGAAAAGATAGAGAAAACCCTCAAAATGGAAAATGAAAATTACCAAAATAAAAATGAGAACACCAAAAATGGAAACAAGAAAACAAAGGGGAAAAAATATAAATACCTCGACTGTAAATGGGTTGTGAAGAATTTGCTCCAAAATCACTTTAGAAGCTCAAACCGTGTCATTCAAGATTCATAGGGGTGGCATTTAGGTTAGACAACTTAAAATATAGGTAGGAAATGAGGTTGAATTTTAAATATTTATATTAGCTTGTGCATTAATTATAATTGACATGTGTGAAGAAATCCATGTATGTATTTTGATGATCATTGGGTTTCATGAACTAGTTTACTTATTTTGGTCTGCGAAGATAAGTAACTCTGCAATCCTAATTTGGTCTAATCTTGTAAATACTTCAAACTTGTGAACCCCTATTTCTTTTACTTATGACTTTAATCAAGCGAATAAACTTCAAAACCCTATGTTGTTTTAAATAGTGCTTTATAGATTTATGAAATGACTTTAGTTCAGCTTTAATGAGAAGCAAAGTCATTTCATAATTCCAATTTAAACTAGATGGTGTAACTCGAGTTTAAGATGAAAACTTACTTCACCCTTTTAAATAATAAAATCAATTTAAAGAACTTGAGTTAGCCTAGAAATGAATCAAAATACTTATTTTTTATAATTTATGGGAAAGATGTGCAAATGGGTTCTATGATAATGACCCAAGTAGATATTTTCTAACCTTCTTGAGCAATTTGAAGAAATTGGTAATGAAAGAAAACATAGAGAAAACTATGAAAGTCTAAGTCTTATTTAGGGGATAGAGTTTTGATAAGGACAACTAACTCACATTAGATAAAAGGAAAAAAATTAAATAGGGGTATCCCAAAATTCCAAATGTGAAATTTTGAGGACACCAGTTGGCTCTGACTAAGGACATCTTTGTTTCTATCAAAAAGAAAAAATAAATATGAGATCCTAGTATCTCTAGTTTTGAGTCTTATCTATTAGGTCTAGATTCATGTAAAAATCAATCATGTAAAACATCAAAACAAATAAACATAAAAATAAAAGAAACTATAAAGAATAAAAACTGAGGTTTTATTTATATACATAGAGGTGTTACTTTGCTTCTTAATTTTTTAAAGCTTCAAATATTTCCCATTTTAAGGTAGTGGCAGTTCAATTCCATCCCAGTAAGCTAGGATGAAGCTATGTTTTCTAAAAACATTATTTATTGTGAAACATCCTTTGCATAGTGAATCAAAGTTGTCATGTATCTCTTTTGGTTAATTTTTCTTATCCCATAGTAGGACTAGGTTACCAACTTCAAAAAATTTCTCTTTAGTTTTTTTTTCAAAAATATCCTTCACTTTCATTTGATGATCACTTAAATAGTCATCAACTTGTGTAAGAACTTATTATAGTTTAGATAAATACATAATTCTATAATCAAGTGAATTATGATAAGTTGCATCTTCAATAGCCTTGGATAGTTGTAAAGTAGGAAAATATATGGTGATGATTATTTCAACATCTATTCCATACAACAACTAAAATGGTGACATGCCAATGGCCTTATTTGGAGTTATTCTATAATCCCATAATGCATCAAATAGTTTCATATGTCAAGGGTGTTGGTTATAATTCA
Organism: Torreya grandis; assembly: GCA_037957365.1. NCBI lineage: Eukaryota > Viridiplantae > Streptophyta > Pinopsida > Cupressales > Taxaceae > Torreya > Torreya grandis. Next base: position 193,118 of record JARHVA010009676.1, read on the forward strand.
CTAACTTGTGAATGATAGTCATCAACTTCTTCTTACTTGATTTAGCTTGGCCATTCCCTTAAGGATAGTAATTTGAAGAGTGAACTAATTATATTCCATGTAAATAACAAAAATGAGTTAGTCTAGCTAGATAAAACTTAGATACATTATTTGTTACTATCTTGTGAGGAACACCAAACCTCACTATAATGTTTTCTTTGGTAAAATCACATATAACTTCATAAGTAGATTATTTTATAGGAATGGATTCTACCCACTTGCTGAAATAATTAGTGGTAGTTAATACATAACAATGGATGACACTTGAAGAGGGATTCAACATGCCAATAAAATCTATGCCCCATTGGTAGAATGGTTAATTGATTATGATAGGTTTTAAAGGTGTTGATGGAAGCTTTAAACATCACAAAAAATTTTAACATGCTTAACATTTAGAAACCCAATCCAAAGTATCTCAAAAAAGAGTGGGCTAGTAGTACCTTACTCATAGGATTTTATGTGTTGTAACCCATGCTGAAAATGACCTCCACATGCTCTATCATGGAACTATTCCAGTAGTCTCTTTTGCTATTCTTTTTCCACATTATCCATAATTTAGGAATAAAGTGATCTTATTGTACCATTCATCAACAAGATCAACAAAAATAACCATGGGTAAATTTTCATTTGATTCATCTTGAAGCAAAGACACCATCATATCTATGTCATCTAGATTACTTTTTATCATTAGTTGGCACAAACCTCTTCCTCTTACTATATTTTTTGTTTTGATATAAAGATCAAGTTATTAAACCATATCTACCTAGGTACCTCTTAGAAATCCCAACTCTTGTTATGTTAGAATATATTTAATTATAGTATCAAGTATATATACTTTAGTATCTAAAGATAATATATAGTACTTAAAAATCTTTGCATGCTTTGACTATAAAAAAAGAATATTTCTCCATCTGTGTATACCTTAGTTCATAACTTTTCAATGGCTAAATCATGAAAGTTATGGGAGATTCAATATCTTCATTATTATTTTGTAAAGTATGGTCGATATGATATGCTAAAAAAAATAATAATATAAAACAAATTCCTTGCTGAAATATGAGGAAATCGACACTGGAGCTTAAGCTATGGTTTCTTTAATAATTTCAAGTGCCATATTACCTTCATCATTCCACTTGAAATATTTCTTCTTTTTCATCATGTTATAAATGTAATGAGTTAACTCAGTAAAGTCAGGAATGAACATTCTAAGGAAGTTAACTTTACCAAATATTAAATGTAATCCTTTCCTAGACATAGGTATAGGTAGACTTTGAATAGATTTCACCCTTTTTGGATCAATATTCATTCCTTTTTTGAGATGATGTGACCAATAAGCTTCCCTTTAGTAATGAGAAATATTAATTTATTAGGATTCAATGAGATCCCATGTTTCCTACACTGGATGATAACTTCTTCTAAATTAGCCATATGAGTACCTCTCTTCTTGGAGAAGACTATCAAGTCATAAAGATATATAACTATAGTCTTATTTTTTATATGTGCAAATGCTAGATCCATTAATTTTGGAAAAGTTGATCTAGCATTAACAAGCACAAAGGGCATTTTTTTATAGGTAAATGCCCCCCATGGTGTTGTGAAAGTTATCTTGTATTGACCTTCTTTTGCCACTTTTATTTTATTATATCCTAAAAATTCATCTAACATGGGCAACATTTATGAACTTATAACTAATTGTAAGGTATGATCCATAATAGGCAATGGATAATTATCTTTCAAATAAGCTTGATTCAAATTATAGAAACTGAAACACAAATGTATTTTTCCACTCTTCTTTCTTACTAGGACAATGTTAGCTAACCATTCTAAATGATGAATGGAATAAATGATTTTAGAATTAAGTAGTTTATATTTTTCAAAAAAGATAGTACCTAATATGGTTGGGTTGTGATGGTGAAGATTTTTCTTCAAAGGATTTACTTTTGGCTAAAGTGGAATGTAATGTTGTACCTCTTTTGGCTGAAAGGTCTTCAGGTCTTTGTAAGACCAAGAAAATACATCAATATATTTCATGAGAAGCTTAATGAATGCTTTTTTTTCCTCTTGAGAAAAATTATTTCCAATGTTGACCATCTTGGGCTTTTCCTCAATACCCAAATTAACATGTTATACTTCTAGAGAAGAAATCTCACCATACTCTTTCTCTTTATTCATAAATTCATCACACTTATCAAAAAATTCTTGTAAAGAAACTAACCCTTTTGGGATTTTATTTCCCTTCAATTGAATCACATATTTATTATCATCATGTTCAGGGTCAGTATTAAATTTTTTTGTTTGGTATGGAAATGAACTACTTCCTTCAAAATATATTTCTCTAAAATTATTTTGTTGCTCAAGGAAAGAAACTATCTACTTGTCATCATTAAAGACTTTCCACTAATTGACATTTTATAGAACCTTTAGATGGAAAAGCATCTCTACTCTATAGTCACCTTCTTGAAAAAGTGTTGACTACTAATTTGGCTTGAGAGGAGCTACAGTAATTATAAGATAATTAGCTCTAGAATTATGATCAAGAGGAATAAAATTGATTGAAAAGGCTATAAAATCAAGCATTGTACTTAGGACTTAGTCATGATAGTGTCTTAGCTTATTTTTCTTCACCTAGTATTGGCCACAAATTTGCCTTACAATCCACTTAGCATCTCCTTATGATTTTAAAAGTTTTTCTCCTTTTTATTTTTCTTGTTCTAGTACTAAAAATAGTGTTTCATACTCTTTCATGTTATTAGTATTTTGAAACATTATCTTGTAATAATAAATATATACCTTACCATCCAGTGACATCAATACCACTCCAGCACATCAACCAATAGAACAATAGCTGCCATCAAATTTTAGCATCCATATTCTCTCTTATTCTTATTATGTCTCTATATCTTGTATGTCCTTACCCAATTCATGGTAATATACTCCATGATCTAATACTTCAAAAAGGATATGTGATCTTGGATCATCTAACTTGGAAATTGTATACTTGGATTTCTTCTTAGGCTCAAATTTATGATTTACACGTGTGATTAGAATATGAGCACAAGACCAATCCATCTTGAATTTTCCCCTGAGATATTTTCAAAAGTTTATACTCAACAACACCTCATAGGAAATAGGAATTTGTACTACCAAAATTGTCATTTTAAACCTCTTATCTAGAAAAGCTACTAGAATGGCTTGAGCATCTTTGAATTGTCCTATCAAGGGAACTTGTATTTTCATTGAATAAAATATCCATATTGAATTAGAGTGAGGCCAAGGGAATAAAATACTGTATCTATAATGACATTATCAGAAGCCCCAAAATCTAGGATACAATTACTTAATTTGAACCCATTGATAAAGAGGGTTACATAGAATGGCTCTATTCTTTTGGATGTGGAAGTAGATGTGATAGTGGTAGTTGTAGAAATGTTTAGGAAAGATACCTATTTGGGAGTAGGAAAGATAAATTTTAAGGCATTGGTTATATTTTTTGATCCTTTTCTTTGAATATACTTAACTAGTCTATTCAACTAATCTCAATAAGACCTTAAGTATTTAGCTTCTAACATTTGAATCTTAGTTTTCTTGATGTGGTTAATAATGTCAAAAGAAGGGATGGTCATATAGAAAAATTAGGAATAGCTTTAAAAGTATGAGTGGATGGCTTATGAGGTTGAGAAGAAGATGTTGCATACTTATCCTTCAAAGCAAGAGAAGTGAGCAAAGGACTACCTATTTTAAATATGTTAACATCTAACCTAGAATTTTCTTTCTCTTTCCCTTATTCTTTGGAATATATTCACCAACTTGTTGAGTTTGTGATCTTGTAAATACTACAAAAAGTAACTATCATCCTATTCAAACATTTCTTCATAATCACTTTGTGATAGATATTCAAGGTAGCCTATATTGGAGTCACTAGTAGGATCTGAAAAATCATCCTCATTAGTAAATCTTCAATTAAGATCAGCAACCATATGATCTTCTTTGTTTAAATAAACATGGTTCTTCAAAAAATATTCAATTTCTAGTCTTTATGGAGGTACAATAATACGATTCTAGTTATGATTATTGAAATTGTGTGTAGGTACATTCTTGATAGGAGCAATATGAGCACCTTGAGCAATTTTCCTTTTAACTTGCAGCAAGTCATTACCCAATTTTTTTAATAAGGGATCAATAGTGGTTCGCAATGTAGTCAAAGTAGAAACATCCACCTTATAAATTATCTTCTCAATCTTTCCATCAATAATAAAGTCATCTTCAACATTTGTATAAATGTTCTAATTTATTGATAAATCAATAAGACATGCTCTATGTAGCTGATAGCTAACCTCTAGTAACTGAGCATTGATGAAAAAACACTTGTGATTATCACCAATGGGTTGAGAAGCTTGAGGTATTTTTTAGAGTAGTTTGTTAAATTTAGAAATGAAATCACACATGTGTTAATGTGGCTCTTTTTAAAGTTGATTCAATTGGGTGAAAATATATGTGAGTCTTTAGTATATTTAAACCTTTATTCAAATTACTCATGCATAATGGCCCAATTGGTTATGGTGCTTGGTGCCAAATCATATAACCATTATATACATAAATCATGTAAGGTCTCAATTAAGAGCCTAAATGACACATATTCATGCTCAATTCCAATCACTCCATAGGCTACAAATAAAGTATAAAAATGCTCATTTGCACTCTATTTTTTGTCCCTTGTGAACTTAGGAAAGTTGTTTCTTGACCTCGTAGGCAATTAGTGGAGAGGATTTAAATTCAATGGGCCAATCATTACCCCCCAAGGAATAAGGCTTTGTTGCAACCTTCTTCTATGAATATAGAATTGAGGATTAGTAGGTTGGATTATTCTTGAATAATTATGTTGTAGTTAATTTACAAGAGTTTTCACTTGTCTCACAAGTGAAAGATTCACTCTTCTTATTTTGGTTTGGGGGGGAAAGCTAAAATTAAACCATTCTTTCAATTGAAATAAGACATCTATTTGGCCTTGAGCTCTTCTTTCCCTTATGAAAGGTTGATTTTCCAAATTGAAATGCATATGCTTCTCTAAGGATTTTCTTAAGTTACTTAAAATTAATAATAAAAGACATCACAAGAGATTAGTTGACATGTAGTGACTTAATTAATGTAAACAAAGCATTTTTTTTGACATGTAGCGACTCAAAATAAGCAAAATGTTTCTTTTAACATGAAACAAATCAAGATAATCAAAGTGTTTCTTTTAGATGAGTAAACCTATCTTAAAAAAACATGCTTTTCTAATCATAATTGCACCTTTAATTTGCATGCAGCTTCTCATATAGTAGTGTGGAAAACATGTAATTTTGGATAACTGGCCACTAGTCTACGTCTATCTTACTCTTGTTTGGATAATATAATTTAGATTTGGTTAAGTTTGTGTTCCCCAATGAAGTCACCAAAAATTATTGGCTAGATATTTTTTAGGTTAGAAAAAGTACCTAGGAAGTCATAAGATTAAATCCCCTTCATTTAATGGTGAAGCTTCTGTATGCATATGTTTATCTATTCTAGCTATTCACACTTTTATTTATTAATAGTTTCTACAAATTATATACAAGTTATCTTATTTTTGGGTATTAATTTAATCACAAAGTTCATGAACCATAATAGAATGATTTTGTAGCAAGTAAGCATTTGATTCAAAAATTATGCAAAGAAGTCCTTAGAAAGTAAAGAATGAAAAGGCTAGAATTGGTGAAAAAGAAAGAAATTGAACTTCACAACAATTGGTTTTATAGAGCTTATTATATCTATATAAAATAGATATACATACAATATATGATAATTCTTTCAACAAATGATTCATAAAAATTATAACACAAGGTTTACCATTTTAATATTCACAAATGCACCATTCATAGTTTATACAAATCATATATAAGTTATCTTATTTTTGGATATTACTTTAATCAAAAAGTTCATGAACCATAATAGAGTGATTTTATAGCAAGTAAGCAGTTGATTCAGAAATTATTCAAAGAAGTTCTTATAAAGTAGAGAATGAAAATGATAGAATTGGTGAAAAAGAAAGAAAATTTACTTCATAACAAGTAGTTTTACATAGCTTATTGTATCTTTACAAAGTAGATATACATATAATATATGATAATTCTTTCAACAAATGATTAAGAAAAATTGGAATTCATGCTCATACTTAAGTATAACATAAATTTTACCATTTTAATCTTCAAAAACACACCAAAATATCTCCTTAGATACAAAGTTCCTCATAAATCAACTTTCTTCTTATTCACTTCGAACAAAGTTCATATAAAAAGCATACATAAATCTAAACACAGTTTTAGATTGCTTAAATTTTCTTGTACAATAATTACAATTGCTTTCAAAAATATACCATCCCTTTCGAATGTAAGACTTCACTCTTATTTATACTATTTCATATGTCAAAATCAATTAGGAGACAACTCATTAAATTCCCATGTGCTACGTTCAAATCTTAAAACCATTGAGAAACTTCCTTCTTGAATATCATCTATGTGGTATACAATAGCTTATGATATGTAATGCTTCTTGGCTTCACTATTTTGATCAAATACAACCTCTCTGCATGCTATGTAGATCCAACTTAAGTAATTTGTTTGTACAAAATGACTTAAAGTAATGATATCTTTCTAGGTTACTTGAGTTTTACATATTACAAAGTAACTTAATTTTACAAGTAACTACTCTAACTAATATTACTTACAAAGTAATTAGTTAAAATAAATTTAATTAAAATAAAATTTTGAATAAAATAGAATAAATTATAATTTGTTAAGAGGAAAAGAAATAATCCAGATTTTAATTCATGAACTTGTGATATAAACTTTTCCCTATACTTGATGTGTTGAGACATCATGAACTGGATGGTTGCATTATCTAACCTAGTAACATATTGCCTTTATGTTTTCATCCTTAGCTATTTCCTTTCCGTCTTATTGCAATAACCTTTCACCTTCTCAAGCCTAGATTTTAGTCTCTTAACCTCTTGTTGATTTTTTATTAACTCTTTTATATATATTACTGTGAAAGGAGTTGTGGCCTTTTCAATTAATTATGTGAATTTTTGATGTAATTTCTCATGTGTTTTTGGCATTTTTTCTTACCAAAAATTTATGATATAAAAGATGCAATCCTCCAGATCTAGTTTCACATTGTGAGCATATTCTTCAAGAGTGTTCATTACTTCAAGCATTGATACAAAAATGTGACATGAAAAGATATAATGTGCTCCTCTTGTTTTTATTTCTTTATTAATCCCTCTGGAATAATATTTTCTTTAAGAAAAATCTTTTCACTCAAAAAAAATCACTGGAGGATTTCTTTCTGTAATTTAGATATTCCATTCTCACTTTGAATCTCTTTCATAACGATTTTCAGCTACGGAAATTTATTCTCAATATCATCTAAAGTGCATGGGACCTTAGGAAACCATTTGTTTGTAATTTGTAACATTTTCTCTATCCAATCATCAACTATTTTATCCTTTTCACTAGTTTCCTTTTCTTTAATTATTATTTATTGATTAAAAATATCTCCACAAATTAATGATTGTTATAGATCAGATCTTGCCACTTTGGCACTTATTTCACATAGTTTAGAAATTTTTCCTTTTAGCTTGGCTTTATTAGCCTTATCTTCATCAACCTTCTGAAAGATAGTATTGATAAGGGTCAACATGTCCTACTTCAAGCCCTCTATAGTGACTTATCTAAGGGGTAACTTTGTAATGGCCAAGTCTTCTTCATGAACTTCAATTTTATTCTTACCCTATAGAGGAACTGATATCTCTACAATTTTTTGACCTGAAGGCTCAATTATCATCTTTAAAATCACTTTGGAACTCTTGGGATTTATACCCTTACAATAAAGACTTCTAAAATTTGTCAGTCTATGTCGTCCAAGTTAATTTTATCTTTTTAATCAAGAGCTATTTACAATGCCAACCCTAAAGAGAAATCCATATAAAAGGAAGTGATTGAATGTATTACATTTGCTACTGATTATTTCTTGCCACTATCTCCTAAGAAAGAATTTATCTACATCTGGAACACTTTGAAAAGCATTGGAAACTATTTGTTCTTCTTTTTATTCTACCTCTTTCTCTACCTCTTTATCCTCAAGTTCAAATGTTATCTTTTGTTCTGATACCTCTTGAGATGAGATTACTTCTCCAATAGTTACTTTCTCTAGCTATTTTTAGGTATGAACAAAAGGAATGATGGGTTGATCCTTAGAAGGAGGGTGAGGAGGAGTATTAGGTGGATAGGATGAAGGTAGATGAGGAGGAACATTAAACTCCTTCTAAATAGGTTTCTTAGGAGGCTTGAAGCTAGGAGTCTTTAGAGGTGGGATGATCATGGATGGATCTATCTCCTTTGCTAATGTTTATATGTTATTCACTGATAATGAAGATGAATATGTGGTGGGTGGCTTAAAGCTAGGATTCTTTGGAGGTGGCATGAACGTGAATGGATCTATCTCCTTCACTACTAGTTGTATGTTATTCACTGATAATGAAGATGAATATGGGGTGGGTATGGTGGAAATAGGAGTGGTAGTAGGAATGGTTATGGAAGAGATAAACTAAGATGCATGGGTAATTGGCTGAATTGTATCCTTCTCTTTCACTAGAGAATAGGTATTATCAACATTCTTCTGTAATTTTAACTTCTTTTTGGGATCTTGACTACCCTCTCCTTGTAATTATTTCCTCTTATGACTTACTTGACCAATTTATATCATTACTATATCCTTCATGTAGTATCCCTTACCAAAAATCCATGTTAAAGCCATAGTAAGAACCACTAAATTTCTCTTAACAATAGTCTTTACTTGATTCCTCCTATAGTCAATTTATGGAAGTGGAGGAATCTCCTCCCATTTCATGATAAGAATCTTGAATTACTTGTTCATCATCTTCCATGTATTTAGGAATGGTAGCTAAATCAAATGATAAATTTTTTTCAATAGTCATCTTTTTTTTATTTCTTCTTCTCACTTCAAATTTATCTCTACAATCAATCCAAAAGTCTTCATGTGCAGGGATATGTATATACTCAAGAGAAACTATGTTTTGTTTTATGACTTTGTAATCAAAACTTGTATTAGCCTCAAAATGAGATTGAATTTAATTATGGTATATCTCTATTTGTATATTCTTGGCCTAATTAATGCTTGCACAATGATAATGGCCAATAAAAATAAGAAAACTAACTAAAGAATGGTGAACTTTAGACTATAGATCAATTCCACTAATTGCCTACACAACTTCATAAGAATCCATTCATCACTAGGATACCTTGGTAATTTGACTAGTGTCCTTGTGAAACCACCAACTCTGATATATGTGAAATTTCATGAATTGAATAAAAACACATCCAAAATGAGAAACTACGTCTCATGTTGCATAGGATATTCTCTTGGATTTTAAATCAACATTCAATTTTAAAATGACCTCATAAAATAATGCGTCAATTACCCTCTTATAGTTCTTAAAGTATTTAAAAAGAGTCAATTGAGGGTAATATTCTTAGATGGGCTCTATTGCCAACATCCCTTTTGTATTCATCCTAGAAAAGGATCTATTAGATGATGCCACATATACTAAGTATGAAGTCATTTTAAAATAAAAATTTTGTAACACATTACTCAACTACTAATCAATGTTGTCACTTATCATTTTTGACCATTCAGTCATATCAAAACTCTTATTAAAATCAATATCCCTTATGTAGGCATACATCTAGGTGGAAAATTTCTTAGCATTTTTATTTCCATTGATTCTACATAATAATAGGGTGATCTCATCAACTTTTTGGATCAAGTCAGATCTCACTATTTGCTTTGGAAACATTAAGGGTTGCTTTGGTTTCTTCAGATAAGTTGTATTCATTATCTTGATGAATTATACTATTTTTTTCTCCCATTGATTTTTATATTTTTCCATTGATACATTGAGAAATTTAAACCTTATTGGGATATTCAAACAGTAATCAAAATACTAAACATCTAATCTAACCACGACATTACCAAAAATATATTTTACTATCCTTGTAAGAGAATCATAATACGTAGCACATTCTAGGACAAAGTTAGGAAGTTGTGTAGAGCTTGAGAAAGATGTAGCTTGTAAGATTCCACTATTTGTCATTACTTACATGAGTGGTGTTTTGATTATGGATTTAGATATTTCCAATAGCTCATTTATGGAAACATGTCCCATGTTAGTATCACTAATTTTAGATAACTTGGATGTAATGCAAGACTCAATGAGATATCCCTTGTATTCATACTTAATATTTGTTTCTATTGGCTTCTCAACTCTCTTTTCTTTTGTCCTCCCTTTCCTACATGGTCTTAGAACTTATACAAGTTAAATATCAATAACTTCTTCAATTAAATTTGCTTCCTCTTCTTCTCCTAACATTTGTTGTGACTAACACTATGAACATTTGATAAATGCTTTTAAAAACTCAATAATTGCTCCTACTAGTTTAAAAAAGGTTGGATAACTAAGTTTACATTTTGTATTAACTAAAAATCTTGAGCAAAATTCAAGCATTAAGAACTTATACTAGTAGAAATATTTGAAAAATCTAGGAAACTCATTTTATGTAACAAGGTGTCATAACTTCAAGAAGGTCTAGGCATTTCTCAAGTTTGTAGCGTAAAAAATCTTGAGTAAATGGGAATAATTTATAACTCTAAGTTTCTTTGGGAAAGTTACCAGATTTATTTAAACAAGCTACATGGGTTACAAAACCTGATGAATTAGAATTAAGAGATAGTCAGAATTTTAGGTAAGCAAGCAATTGTTCAAAATCTGAGCACGCGATGCCTCTTTGGAACTTTAGGTTTATTAATACCAATTACTTGGGTTTGGGACACTAAGTAAGTAATAATAAATTATTCAAAATCCAAACAATATGATCTAGGTTAAACTCTATATATTTTCAAAATATTCAATCATTTAGGATTTTTTTAAGGTTTCACATGCCAAGAATTTTTAAAACACTTATGCATGTAAAAACAACCAAAAAACAAGAAATGATAGATAAAACCCTAAAAATGGTGAAAAAAATTACCAAAGGAAAAATGAGATAAACACCAAAAATATAAATAATAAAACAAAGAGGAAACAATCTAAATATCTCAAATACAAATGGGTTGTGAATAATTTTCTCTAAAATAGCTCTGGAAGCTCAAACGGTGTCACTTAATATTTGTATGGGTAGTAGCTAGGTTAGACAACTTGAAGTCAGGTAGGAAATGAGGTGGAATTTTCAATATTTATATAAAATTATGCATTAATGATAACTAAATGACATGTGTGAATAAATCCATGTAGGCATTTTGATAATCATCAAGTTTCATGAACTACTTTTCTTATTTTGGTCTATAAAGTCAAGTAACTCTGCAATCCCAATTTGGTCTAGGCTTGTGAATACTTCAGACTTGAAAACATTTATTAATTTTACTTAGAATTTAATCAAGTGATGTAAATTTGAAACCCTAGTTTATTTTAAATAGCGCTTTGTATAGTTATGAAACTACTTTACTTCATCTTTAACAAGAAGCAAAATCATTTCACAATTTTAATTTGAACTGGATGGTGTAACTCCATTTTATGATGATAACTTAATTCAACCTTTTGAATAAGAAAATCAATTTAGATAACTTGAGTTGGCCTAGTAAGGAATAAAACTACTTAGTTTTTAGAATTTATGAGAAATATGGGCAAATTAGTTTTATGATAATGACCTAGATAGATATTTTCTAACCTTCTAGAGTAATTTGAAGCAATTGGTAACGAAAGTAGACACATAAAAAAACTACTAAAGTCTAAGTATTATTCAGGGGGCTGTGTTTTGATAAGGACAACTAAATCACATAAGACAAAAGGAAAAAAAATCAATAAACATATCTCAAAATTCTGAATGTGAAATTTGAGGACACCACAACCTTGGTATCTATTATAATATTATTTTTTTGGACTTTGTGATCCAACATTTGGCTCTGATGGAGGTGGTGTTTGATATTTCATAGGAATTTGATAACCATGTACTGATGGGTCTAAGATATAACTTAGATATACTTCCTATATGTGTTGCGGAATTTTTGGTGTCCCACTATGCTCATTCCATTCATCTGTGGTATTCCTTTCTTGATAAAGTTAGTGTATATAATATATTCTAAAATGGACAATCTTATGATCAAGTTAGTCCCAACATACCTTAATTTATATGGTTTCAATTATATTTTTCTTAATGATACTCCTATTCTAGATATATCACAATATTGTCACTTTTTTTTCCATGTGTGCATCATCCCTACATAAGACACACCATTTTTTATAATTGCATAAATTTATGGCGAGGTAGAATTTCCTACTTCACCTTTCATCAGAATATTTTGATTCAAACTTAGTAATTTCAATTCTTTCTTCATGTTTCTAACTCCATTTTCCATTGAAAAATCATTTTCCCTTATAATTGATTGTGATTCTCATCTTGTGGCCATTTATAATGTCTCTAAAATTCTTTTAAACTTTATTCCATCTATGGAAGCTCATACATATGAAACAAAACCTAATATGAACCATTATATATTTTATTTTTCATTATATGGTTCTTCAAACTTCTGCACTAATTATTTAAAATGTTGGTTGATATCTTTCATTGTATCATTCTCTTTTTGTAGAAGTTGTCTCATTTTATTAATACTCTCTATTGGTATATCACAATATTGAAATTTAGTTTTAAATGTGATTTTTACTTTATCCCATGTCATATTATCATTTGAACTTATCTTCATATACCATTTTAATGTTTTATCCCTTAATGTACCCATAAAATAAAATAATTTTATCTGAGGATCATTAATTCCATGATTCCTTTAGTAACAAGTGTTCCTCCATATTTTTTATATCTTTCCCAAATAATGGAATTTTCATACTTTTGTATCCCATTGTTGGATAGTTTCTCTTATTCCTTTAAATTTCTCACTTTAGTTTACATAATTATTCTTCACTTCTAAACTTTCCCTTATTTTTTCCCCTTATTCTTACTAGTTGCATGAGGAACGATGCTTGGTCTAGGGGGGTTCATATCTATATGTAGTATTTTTCTTGTTTCGGTTTAAAAAATAAGTGTCTTTTAAATTTGAATTTGAATTTTATTATTATATCCTCTTATTTTACTTTTACTTATTTAACTTCATCCACATTATTACTAATCTATTTTTTCCTCCTTTATATTCTACATAACTAAATTATTCTCTCTCTCTCTCTCTCTCTCTCTCTCTCTCTCTCTCTCTCTCTCTCTCTCTCTCTCTCTCTCTCTCTCTCTCTCTCTCTCTCTCTCTCTCTCTCTCTCTCTCTCTCTCTCTCTCTCTCTCTAAAATATATATATTTAGTTTATACCATTGTAGTCTTTCTCTATATACTATTTATCTCTTTTTATATTCCTCTTTATTCCTCTAATTAATATCTCTTGTCTCTCTTCACCTCTTTTTATTATTATGTTTTAATGATATGATATTATCTTTCACACCATCTAAATCTTTATATACCCTTTAACATCCAAAGGCTGCATCTCTTCCCTCATCATCACTTTTTGTGACAATTGATTTACACTTATTTATATTTTTAACTAAAAATTAAAGGATAGATGTAAATATACCATGGTATATATGTATTCTATTTATGTAAACTATTATATATTTTTCATCCAAAATACGTGTAACATACATTTAAGATCTATATGATATAAAATATTAATTGTGATATGAATATAGCCTTTGTAGTAATATGAAATATAATTTTAGTGGCTATAAAGTAAATTTATGCTCTTAGAATTCCATTGAATAATATTTCCAACATAGTTCTAGTGTTTTGTGAGTTTGATCCTAACACAAGTGATAAAAATCTTCACCCCCTCTCCATAGATAATCATAAGTATATATATGCTTTACTATGACCTAATTGTCATATGATGTGTTGGAAAAAGATAAATCAAGAAAAAATTAGGTTAATGTGTATTTTAATTTAGAAAATATGAAAACATCTTGTTAAGAATTGATAAATGAGCATGTTTTTTGAGAGATCTCAAAGATAGGAATCAATAATAAAATTATTTTCCCAAACCCAAAGGATATTAAAAAGTGTAATCAAGGTGTTGGCTTAAAAATTTGTTAGGGGGGAAATGTAGACTTGCAGTCAATAGTTTGGGGACAAAGTCCCTTCATTAGTCAATAATATTGGAAAAATTTTCCTTTCCTATTATTAGGTGGAGCTACCTTTAATAAAAACAAAAAAATTAAAATCAAGAGATATTCACAACTATTTACAACAAAAATGTTTTATGATGTGGTTTCATACTTTTAACTGGAAGGTATAGAAAGGAAATACAATGTAAATGAGGGAATGATGGGAATAAGAGTAAAATGATAAAATAAAGGATAAATGAATAAATGAATTATTTTATCTAATTAAACATATAATATGCTAAATTAACTTTGGGAAATAATAAGGATGAATCTAGGTAGATAAACTCAAAGACTTGCTATAATGGCCCAAGATTTATGTTTATAACATGGGAAGTCTTTATCATATACATGGGATGGGAAAGACATATTTTAGACATAAGAAAAAAGTACATATGCTAGGGAGATTGGATAAATTTTCCAAGAACGATATTCAAAAAACATGTATGTACTAATAAAAAAAAGCATAAAATATTATTCTAACTCCCAAAAAGGATTCAAAAAAATAATAATTCCTAATTAAATTTCAATAAAACTTTCCACATTAAAAACTCACGTCACAAATTCATTGACTATTTAACAATAACATTTTATCAAAATGAAATAAATATAATCAAAGTCAATTAACATACTCATGCATATCATCATTCATAAAAAATCATGTCACAAATTCTTACAAATTATTAATATATTGATCTTCTAATGGGATGTATGTATAAAATCCATCTTTCCATCTCACTAAAAATTCTCATATTATCAAAAATTCAACATGGATCAAATCCATAACCAATACTAGAACTTGAAAGATAACTATAATCCAAACCAAAAATTGATAACCATTACTAATGAGCCCTAAAAATCTATTTATAGGTTATAATGGGTGATTATGTTGCATAACAACCTTTTATACATTTTTAGGGACTTGAAAAATCATGTTAGCAAATTTACACAACTTAAAACGTTCAAAAATACATTGAGTAATTTTCACAACTTTTAAAAGTGAAATGACCAATTTTAATTACTTGTGAATGTGTGTTGATTTTTTTTCATGACTTGAAACTTTTAAGAGTGCATTTTATAATTTACACAACTTGTAAAAGTGGAATGACCAATTTTCATGACTTAAAAAAGTGCATTGGTTTTTTTGAATGACTTGAAACCTAAAAAACTGAATTGGTGTTTTTGTAAATATTTCAAAATTGGAATGGAAAATTTAAACAACATGAAAAAGTGACTTTACAAATTTACAAAATTTAAAAACTGCAAACTTTGCCCTATTTCTACAACTATGATTCTATCCCTAGATTTTTGAAGTTCAAGATGAAGTTTTTGTACCATATTTCTTTAGTCTAGTTTTTTTTCAGGAAAATATATATACAATGCATTTAATGAGAGACAAAACTGAGTTTAGATGTAAAATATATGGCCTAAGGGAGATTTGACCCTATTTTGCATTTTTTGCTTGTTAGGGTGTCATATTCTAAGCTATATAAAAATAAGTGTCAGAGTTTGATAGGGTGTTTATCAAGGTGTTAGGATCTGAAAGGTGTTTGAGAAACTATCAAGATCTGATGATATATTCAACATGTTAATGGGTTATGATATGTGTTTAGACATAGGTTATATTTTGATGGTCTACTAGGAACTTGTCTGAATTCCAATAATTATTTGATAGACTTCTAAAGTTTGATAAGACAAAGACATAGCCATTTTTTTATTTTCTCAAATTTGACTATAGCATTTGATCAATAGTTTAATTTTGAATATGAATATTAAGTAATATAATTTGAATTTAGGAATAATAATTTTGACAAACATTGACTTTTCTTGACCATTTATAGTCATAAACTTGTACAAAAAATGCAAAACATACCTTGTATGATTCCTCATGAACCTAGTTTTTATCCAAATGGAAAAGATGAATAATTAAAAAAATATATCAAATCCTCTATTTTATTTTACCTTCAAAATATCACCTGATCCCATAATGCAAGAATAATATTCAAATCCTTATAAGATAATTTAAAACTATTTTTAGTTACAAATAATATGGTTAACAATTGTTTCATATTCATTACTAAATTATGGTTGAGCTTCTAGGTTGGTGGTGACTAATAGTTCAACTAATAAGATTTTAGGCTAGAGAGTACCACTTCAAAATCACATGGATGGATAATGAGGACACATGGATTTAATGAAGTGAGGATATATGTAGGAACATGAGCCTATTAGTTAATAACAATGTAGTGCATAAATATTTGAGTTGTGTGTAAAAGTTTCAAAATAAGTTCATTACGTATGTGTAGGAGTGTCAGTAATATTCATATAGAGGAGTGCACATGAGTGAACATAAAGTACAAGTTATTTGAATAGAAACAAATGAGGAACTTATTATTCTATGTAATAGATATGCATGGATTATTACCATTTTTGGAATATTAATGGTCTATATTGAATTATTTTATAGCTAAGTAAACTCTATTCAAAGTTGTTGATAATTATAACACTTGGATTGATAACCATATAATCCAACCTTGACCACTCATAAAAGTTGATGTGTGTCATGAAAGGTTTGTGTGTAGATAACTTTGATGATCTCATCTTTCTTTTAAAAATGTAAATCTTTAGGATCCAAATCAAGAGGATGGTGTATCACAACTAGCTCAAGAAGTGGCAGAGTGTATATATTGAGAAGTTTAACATTGAATACTGGGTGTATGCCTAATTATGAAAGTAGATCAAGAATGAATATGTTCTCACTAGTTGTATGAAAATTTGTGTAAGGACCAAAACGTAGGGGCTTGATATTCCTATGTGGATGTATGAAGCCATTCTTCTAAAGGTGTTACCAAAATTTATCTCCAACATGGATTACACGAAGTGTGTGATGTAAATCATAGTGTTCCTTGTACTTTTCTTATGTGCAATAAATAATCTATTGAACTTGTTGATGAATAACCTAGATTTCTCATAGAAAATTCTCATCTTTATCCACTTTACATTCTTGTATATGCCACTTAGTGTCAGTTGGTGTGGTGTATGATATTTGTATACATGCTAAAGGTTGAAACCTAAGACATGTCTACAATGGACTATGCCTCATATATCTATGAAGGGCTCTATTATAGTCATGTTGAATGTACAAGATATTTTCATCCCAAATGTAATCATGTGTGAGTTTGTACATTTGTAGATGATGAAAAAGTGTATGATTAACCAATTTTATTTTCCCATCTATTTGTGGATGAAAATTTCTCAACTAATACATCTATGTACCCATCACTTCCCATAATTTTTACCAAAAGTGAATTATAAATCATGGATCTCTATTAGAGACAATGGATGTTGGAAGCCCAAAATGAATGCAAACATGGTTTAATAAGGCTTGTATAGTGTCAACTACATCAATTATTTTCTTTCAAGTAACCATGATATAAATATTGGAAAACCTATCCACTACAATGAACATAATTCCATGTTGGCATCTCATTGTAGGAAACCCAGTCATGAAATCCAAGTTGATAGATTCACATGGTCTAGATGGAATTGTTAGAGGTGGGTAAAGTCTTAGATTATTTTTTATGGGCTTGGAAATGTAAAAATTTATGCAAGACTTGATGTGACTAGTATAAATGTGACTACAATGTGGCTAGATTTTTTATCATGCTAAAGTGTCTAGAGGTCTTGAAATATTAAGCCTCCAAGATGAGTCATTAATAAGGTGTTCCAATAGGAACACAAAGATGTACAAGATTTTATAAAAGTTATTTAGAAAAGTAGAACTCCTAAACTTGTTTACCTTGCATTACGCTGGTGTAAGTCACTATGAAGTATGTATCAACTAAGTAGAGGGATACTCATTTTATGAAGTTACAGTCATGGATGTCTAATACTATGATGAGTACATAGACTATAGGTTTTATAAGGAAATATATTTAATTTTTTTCCTTCCCTTTATTTTTCTTGATCATTAGATGGAACTAATGTAGGTAAAGCATCAATTTCATTGTCACACATTATACATCTTGATCTACATATATAACAACTTAAGTGGATTATGATCTGAATGAATAACTATATCCTTCCCTATAATTTAATGGTGTCATTGTTTTATTACTTGAACAATATCACATAGTTCTCTTAAAAAGTTTTAGTACTTTTTCACCATGTCTTTGAACATCTCTAAATGGTATGTGACTATATGTCTATACTACAGAGCACTACACTTATAGTCAGATGCATCAGTTTGAATTTCAAAAGAATGTAAAATGTTAGGAATTGTGAGAATAGGTGATTTATATAGGCATCACTTGATTTCCTCAAAAGTGCATTGTTGCACATGAATCCAATTGAACTTGGATTTTTAATTTTTTACCAGATTGAGATCCTAAGATAGGTGTGAGAAGCTAAGGATTAACCTGTACTATAAGTTACTAAGTCTAAGAAAACTTTATAATTTGATGAGATTGTGTACCTTGTGCCAATCTTGTATCACTTTGATATTCTCTAGATATACATGGATTCCTATGTCATTAGTTATGTATCCTAGGTATTGAATTTGCATAACACGAAATATACACTTTACTAAGTTTGATTATAACTTGTGTGGATGTAAAGTGTCTAGGATGTGTGCGACATGTTCCATATTATCCTCCAAAGTATTTTAAAAGATGAGAATTTCATCTAAGAATATGATGATGAAGGAGTTTATAAAAGGCCTAAGTAGATCATCTATCAAGTGCAAAAATGTGACTTGTGCATTGGTTAAATGAAAAAGCATGACATATCATTTGTATAATCATTTTCATGTATTTAATGTTATCTTATAAACATATTAAAGATGGATTAGAACTTAATGATAACCTAAATTCAAGTTGATATTGGTGGAGTATTATTGCCTCAGAGTTGGTCCTAAAGGCCATCAATACATGGTAGTTTATATTGATTCTTTATTGTTATTTTGTTGAGTCCATGATAGTATATGAAACTTTTCCAAGACATATCATTATTATTAGGTGAAAGGATTATCAAATTCCTATAAGGATAATATATAGGCCTAATCTTTCCCTGATCAAGGAGATCTTGTATTTGGCATCAAGTCTCATCATTTTCCTAAACTAATGTGTGATATAAGGGGCTATTTAGAATAGGGGATATAATAAATAAATAAATGCAATTATTTATTACCTAGTGTGTTATAAAGCCTTCAAGTTATATGAATGCTTCACTACACTACTTCAATAATTTATTGAGCCATTACTATGACATACAAGTGTTGTGTGCTATTAGTTTATTATTTATCTTATACATAGGTATGTTAGGATGAACCATGAGAGACATGAACATATGTGAATGTGAGATGAGTTCAAAACATTGATTATTAGAGATAAATGTGACTTTGGTTGTGGGTGTTGATACAAAGTGGTTGCATAAGTGACCTCGCACATGAATAGTCCAACATTGTGGCTTAGATTGATATGTATATTCTAAGTTGTATAAATACGATCTCCCTGATAAGATGTCCTAGACCTCCAACGATGAAATATTACAAGTGACATTATTATACATAGGATTAAATTTATACTAAAAACTATATTATCTCTAGAACTATATATTTTTCAATTATTGCAATCATCCTAGAAAATATGGCTTAGGATGTGTAGTAGTGGAAAGACCAAGGTGTTGAGTTTTTTATTACATAATGATGTTCTTATAACTACCATTATCTATCATGACATGAAGAGGCTGAACTTTCACCCCAAAACTTGGTGTGGAAGATAGGTTTATGCTCCTTAGAGATGCTAATTGAGGTGATGTTGGTACTTAGATGATAGGAATCTAAATAATCATTAACCATAAATGTGGGTACTAATGTAAATTATGTGATTAAGGTTTAATACACATTCATAATCATCATGAGTAGATGAACAATGGTAGTGGTACCACTTATCACCTAACTTATTCTTTCATTTTTCTAAATTAGAAGGTTTAGGAGCCTTCGAGTTCTATGTAGTCATCTCAAGCTCCTCACCTTTGTGATAAGTGTTTTATTTCTATGTAAAAGGATATGATGTGGTTTTGTATGATGGCTATCCCTTACATATTTCATTGGATGAAGAGGTGGAACATTAATTCATCTTTGCCTTAGATTCAATCTTGGTGAAATGTTAATATGCTCACCCCAACATGTTATAATTCAAAAACTACATATTAACATAGATATAAGGTTAGAGTCTGTTTATTTACTTCAACACCTTATGTTTTTCACTCAAATTATCTCATATATGTGAAAATTAGTCATGGAATATATCAATGTAGTCTTACATTAAGTGATCCTTAAGTTGGCATAGTCATTGTAACTTGATGTATTCATGTTCAAAGTGTTAAATAGGGTAATACTCATATCTTATAACATCAACAAATGTTTTCCATGATTTAATTAGAATATACTCTTATGCATGTTATGTACTAAAGTTTTCTCACTAGTGAACAACTTAAATGAACATCTTCAATACTGAGAAGGTGATTTTCTTAGCATCAGTAAAGTAATTGAGTAATAATTATGCCATGATTTGTTGAATGTAAGCATCCAATGATTTAACATCAATATTGCCTTCAAGTAGATGGATGATGAGATTTACGTTTACTTTTAAGAGGATTTTATACTAAAATTTAGGTTGAATGTAAAGTGGAGGTGTAGTAGAAGGTAGTATGGTGAGTTTTATCATCAAATCATGGAATTGGCCAAAACATATGGTGCACTATGTCTCCATTTCATCAATAGTAATACTATGAGCCCATGGGGCTACTTTAGGATTCTTATAGGCATCATGCATCTTGATTTTTATATGGTGTTCTTCTATATATTTTGAAAAAAAAATGATTGACAAACCTTATTTATTGAGTTGTGCTCATGTGATTATAGGCATAAGAATGAAATTTATTTTTTGATCTAATACCAATGATCCATCCTAGGACCAAGTGTGTAGGTAAAAATGAAATTTGGTTGTGCAAAGTGAGTTTTCAAAGATTTATTCATGCATAACAATATAAACACATTCAATATAGTTTATGTGTTTACTTGGAGGAAATTAAACTTATATTCAATAGTAGAGGATAAGTAAAATGGTAAAAATGTGTTATACCTCATGTGTTACATAATATATACATAAATAATACTATCTAAGTTATGACTGTGTATGGCATGACCATTGTATGGATTCATATTTTACATATTTTTCTTGAATAATACAAGATAAATTACAATTGTTATTAGTTACAAAGAATATGGTTAACAATTTTTTAAGCTTCCTTATTATATGATTATTGAGCTTCCAGGTTGGTGATGACTAATGTTTCAACTAAAAGGATTCTAGACTAGATATTTCCACTTAAAAATCCATGAAATCAAATCAAGATGACACATGGATGTGTAGAAGTGAGGATAAATGTAGGCACACAAGCCGATGAGTGAATACTAGAATGGTTCTTAAAATTATGAGTTGAGTTTAAAATTCTATGAATGAGTTGACCCATGCTATTTTTAGAAATTTTATATCTTTAGTAACTTTCATCTTCTAGTGATTTTTTTACTACTATTTTTAAAAGTTGTGCATCAAAGTTTGGATGGAAATTTAAATATTAACATGTATTCTAAACACTAAAATTAATCTAAAATATTAATTTTAATTGAATTTCATGTCTGAGTTAAAAATACACTATTTCTAAAAATGGAAAAGTCTTGAAAAAATACTAAAATGCATTTTGACCATTAGATGGTCACATATGGCATCCAAAACATTTTTAAAATATTATTCAATATATATATATATATATCAGATATTTATGAATTAATTTTTTTTAGATGGTTGTTTTGGGAAAAAATGGAGATCAAACAGAGTTATAGATAAAAATTTATAGCCTCCATAAGTTTGGTCTCTGCATGATTCTCCTCTTGTTGAAAAAACTCAGCTCCTATGAGTTACTCTAATTGAAACCCTAGAATTTATTATTTTAAATATTTTTCAACTCCCATTATGAAATTCAAATGTTTCCTTCACGTTTTAGTCCATCACATTGTGCCAAATACTTGTTATAACTACATTGCCTTATGTACAAGTGATATCATTTCTTTCTTCTTTTTTGGTACCCTCTGCTTCCAATTTATTTATTCCTATTATTCCAATTCACAATAATATACATTAAAATAATATAAATTTGAAACATTGAATACTAGAGAGATACTATTTTTTTGGTAAACTCACCTCCTAAGCATTGTCATTTATTTTCTTCACAATTTTGCATGGTCCAATTTTCTTAAACTTTTACTTGTTATATGTGATTATTAGAAATATTTATATCCTCAATTAATAAATAAATAAATATCATTTCAGTATAGTTGACCTTATTCTAACATTTTTTCTACCTTATACTTCTCATTACTTTCATGTATTTGTATCCTCATTTTTTCTTACAACTGTTATATATGCTCTACAAAAGCTCCTACATCATCACTAACTCACTCCAAATTTGGTAAATACACCAAATCTAAGGCACACATAAGATTTATCCCACAAAAAATCTAAATTTTTACTTTAATGTTGATCTATTCAATGAAGTATTATATTCAAACTCAATCAATGGTAAATCCAAGTCTCATTGCTTGTGCTTCTCTCTAACTATGTGTTGATGTGGGTCTTGTGTATAATCTAAGATTTAAAAGAGGTAACCTATAATGTTTTTGGCTATTAATGGAGGTAAAATACACTCCAATTCATGAGTTTAATGTATGGGTTAAACAACCTAGTGGTGGAATAGCAAGCAAAGAATGCACACTGTTAATTAGGTTTGCTTGTAGTGAAGTGAAACCTAGTAGAGAAGTAAAACCTAAGGGAATGGGATGGATGGGTGATATATAATCTAGAGTGGGTAGGTATCTATCAAATAAACATCAAAATGAGGGAAGGGTAGAGTAGAAGAGATTTTTTTTTTATCTTAAGAAGTCACTTACTAGATTTGTTTCATAGTGGGCAAGTGCTTTTAAAACTAGTATTTAGTGCTTGTAACTATTTCACACTCACAGTCAAACACAATTATGAAATTTGGGGAAGAATGGTATAGGAAAATTGATGGTCTCAACTTAAGGTTCATCCCTTTATAGTTTTTATTTCATACTCTTAATTTGAAGGTTATAGTTCAGACTAGGAAGGTATCTAAGGTAGTTACTACACACACTTAGAAAACTATACCAAAATGAAAACACTTCTGTACACTAAGAATATTAACATAGTTTGGAATCATTTATTGATTATCAATTAAATTTACTAAATTTAAATATATTTTTGTACATTTAAAATTATCATACATCAATAAAACAATCATAATCATATATAGCTTTTCTACACTTTAAATTATTGTATTATTACAACTAGAAAAGTAGAATATTAATAACATAATAATGGAAGGATATAACACTAATGTAATTACATGACAATAAAAATTGATTTATTTATGTGTTAATGAAATATTCCCACACTTTAGAATGTGAAATTACATAAATATATATAATTTTTGAGTGGATGTCCCATCCCCCAAGTGAATGTAAACTCATGGTTACATTTTGTAATTAGAAACATAGTTTTAATTTTATCATCAAAATTGCATGCTTGCAAGAT
This sequence comes from Torreya grandis, assembly GCA_037957365.1. Taxonomy (NCBI): domain Eukaryota; kingdom Viridiplantae; phylum Streptophyta; class Pinopsida; order Cupressales; family Taxaceae; genus Torreya; species Torreya grandis. The sequence continues at coordinate 217,135 of JARHVA010009676.1, forward strand.
CATAGATAACTAAAAATCCATCAATATCATTTATATTATGCAAAGAAACACAACATGTGAATGCTTAAAAATAATCCAAGAAACTTTACATTTATGCTCTAAGTGTAAGTAAATTGTAAGTACTATCTATATGTATACATACACAATTAGCTTTGAACTCAAGGTTGACTGGGTGTTTGTATGGTGAGTGAGCTTATTGGAGGTGCTGAAGTGGATGCCTATGTTGAGCTAGGATTTTAATAACCAACATTATTATTTGATTCCAAAACTTGATAGTGCTTATGCTTGATGTCATACTAGTATCTAATTATGTCCATGTTAAGTAACTAAGGCTTATGTACCATATTTACCTATTCTAGAAGCCTTGCATACTTATTATTTCTAGTCCTAAAGTTATTTCTAAAGATGTCAACTTTAGTGACATTGTTTGTAGAAAAATTGATCTCAAATTTTATTTCCTCTAAGGTCTTCCCTTGTATATTATGTTTGAATTTTTCTAAATTTTGATGTAAGAGTAAGTCAAAATTGGCCTTATTGATAAGCCTCCACATGGAATATTTTGCCTATGAAAGCTTTGATTCATCCAAAATATTCTAGATCAAAGTTTCATGTTCTAAGTATTTAGGTATTATTTCTTTAGATCCATCAATCCACTCCCATACCTCCTTTATTTTGATGAATATTGGGTTGCTAGCATTGGTATCCTCTAATGGTTCCATCATATTTAGGTGTGCATACACTTTGTTAGTTATAAAATATTAATACTTTTAAATTCATTTTTATCTATTTTTAAATAATTAAACAATTGGGTAGTCTATACTATATGAGGTGCTAATTATGCCTTCATTGCATTAATAGACTCAAGAATATTCTACAACTTGGATGCATCATTTTTGACATATGTCTCTATTTTCACTAAAATATGCACATTTTTTAGTTGTTCTCTTATTTATTATAGTTATTTATCTAGTTCTCTCCTCTCCATTTTGGTTCCTTCATGTATATCTACTAGAGAATCCTTGTGTATTTAAGTATAGGATATAAAATCCTCTATTTATGGTGACTACCCTAATTTTTGGTCCTTCCTTTTAGATAAGGTAAACATTTCTTCCTCTCTTTTATTATGACTTCTCTCCTAGTATCATCTTCCAACTTCCTCTTTTTGGCAATTTATATATTTTTGGTATGTTTTTTAAGTACGAAACTTATAGTGGGCATTTCTATAATTACTAGATTAGGAAATTTGGAATCCTTTGACTACATGTTTATTACCCACTATGGGAGGATTAATTGGGTTGGATATGTGGGTTGAGTATCCAAAACATTAGTCTCACCCAATATTTTTATTGATGTCTTCCTTAGAGTTTCCTATAAAAGGGGATCATAAATTAAAGGCTAGATGATTTTAGACCAGTCCATTCCACCATATTATGGTAGTAGGTGGAATGTATAAATTGGCTTCTTCTTATCAGCCTTCCTAGTTTTTATCACAATTGTATCTTTAAAGGAACTAATATGGAACACTAGTATAATTATTTTTTTAGATAAAACATGGAGCTGGGGACTTACTACAACTCCCCTTACATTCTTTTTTATCTTTTTAGGGCCTTTTTACTTGTTCTTGTGGGGGATGGGATAATAGAAGAAGGAAAAATAATAAGAATTATAGGAACAGATGTGGAAGAAGCAATTAGAGGAAGACCAACTAGATAAATAGGAACATCAAGGGTAGAAGAATGATCTTATACCTTCATAACTAGTAAGTTTAGTTGAGTAATGGGTTATATGAGAGAAATATCCAAATTTTGGACCAAGAGGGGAGGGGAACTAGGGGGCCTAAATGAAATGGGATTAAATGTACCAATGGTAGAGAGAGAAACATGAGAAACAAAAAGGGAAATAGAAATTAAAGGGAATACTTATTCATCTGATGGTTGTTTATGTAGTGGTGCATTCTCCTTTATGTCTTAGAGGCTCAAGATCATGGCTCTTTGTAATTATACCTCCTCATCAATGGACTCTCCTGTAACTACTTCTTGTGTGCTTGGATCCACTGATGGTGCTTCAATGACTGGGCTCTGTGGAGGAGGATGAGCCTTTATCTTCCTTTCATAATAAATGGTCATCTTAATAGTTTTGGAAGGATCCTCTTATTTATTTGAGGTAGCCATAAAAAAAACCTATAGAACTTATGGAACATCTTCTTCAGTAGGGCCCTCAAAATATGAATAATCAAGATAAATAGATTCATCTTGTTTTTCCCCAAGTGAGGTATCAAGCACCCCTAGTTCTTTATTTACTACCATGAGTTTCACAGGGGTGTTTGGGAGGGTTTTCATTGACTCCTTACTGGATAAGAATGTATATTAGTCTAGAAGTATTATAAATACCATATTTTAGTTGGTGTGATCCTATTTTTTGCCTCCTTTATATAAAGGTAAGGCTTCCCTTGAATAATTTTTGGGAGGTCCTATTTCAATTTAATTGATGTTTCTCTCTTCCTGACTTGGTAGTCATTTTGAGCATTTAGGAAAAATAAATCATGATCATAGGGCTCATGTTGATATTAAATTTGAAGTCTCTTGATATATTTTTGTACCTAAACATGGGGATCCTAGTCCTTATGAGGTAATTTATCTAAGGAATAGTATTCTCTGTACTTACCTAGCACATATAAATGGTTTTGATTGGTATATAACATCCTTCTAGTAATAATGTTGGAGCCATGAAAGTAATATTTCTTGCTCTTGTACATATCCTCATTAATATCCCACCATAACCAGTAGACCATTTCTTGCTCTACCAATTTTTTAGGACATATTTGGGGAGGTATGAAGGTGATACATTGTGGCCTATAACCATGTAATCAGGGTATAACCATTAGTCTCCCTTAATTAATAATATATTTAAAATGTTCTTTAATATATTAGGTAGGAGGACTCATAGATAACCATCCATACCTTGGGGTAGACATTCTCAAAGATGCACACAATATGGTGATTGTATGTATATATTTACAATAAATAGTAATAACCACAAGTAAAATTATTTATACAATATGGAGAGGGGTTATAGAGTGAGTCATTGTGAATGTAGACTATGTCAAGGACTTAATTGAGGAAGTAAGACATTATGTACAAATGTCCTCTTAAAAGCCTCTTGTACTTAAGAAATATTTACTCTCCCAACCTTTTTATGGTCACTTCACCTAGAGTGAACATCAACTTTGAGGTCATTAGCAAATCAATCAATGGAACCCACTCTATGTGGAGGAATTTGATCCTTGGATAACTAGATAACTTATTAAAGAGGGTCATCCCTATTTGGATTCCCATATTTAATTTTATCATTGGTGTATATTATTTATCCTTAAAATTTATTGTTTCTCCAAGGATCATCCAACTTCTAAGTGTCTTTTTAATATATTTTTCTTTATTTCATGCCATTAATCTATGCAAATCATAAGTGGAATATGTAATAAGAAGGTATAGGTACCTTTGAAATGAATCACCATAGATACATGCCATGATTTTTTTTGTAATCCACATGGTAAAATAATGTTCCTTTAGTTATATTCATAATGAATAATAAGTCTCATAGGAGGCCAATACAAGGCATGACCTCTGGCTTCAATTTTGTGAAGTGTATCCCTTGGCACTTGAATAGGAGTTTTGTATCCAATTGACACTGAGAAAAAGTCATATTTTATTCATGTGTATGTGTGTCAACCTTATGTATGACCTCCCACAATGTTGAATAGTTGATATAATTATTTTTTAATATTGCATGTTATAAAAATGTATCCTTGTACTCAGTTGAATATTTGATATATAACCTTTAAAGGGGGAGAGTCCCTCAAAAGAAATTAGATGAGGATTCCATTTTTATCCAACTATGTTGATACTATTTTGGTTTTCAATTTAATCATTTTAATCTCTTAAGTGTGTTGTTAGGTTGGAAATACTGGTATCTAGGGTTGGATTTTAAGGGATAAATTAAGTTCATAAGTCATCTTAAGATTGAATGGGTGCATCATTTTTTGAATGACTTTAACATATATGTGGAATTAATTTAAATTCATTTTCCATTAATTTACAGTAATTATAATGTTAATTTTTTTGTTCAATTTAAAATTTACTACTTCATTTGGTGGGTATGCCATGTAGGCACTATTGATGTTTAGTAGGAGTGCCAATTAATTTCCCAATACCAAGTGTCATTTTGCCACTTCTTTAGATTTAGTTTATTAAAAAACAAGGATTTTTGTAATCAATAACTCGGAGTCGAGATATAATCATTTTTTCAAGGTAAATAAGTATCTTGAATGAAAGTTCTAAACACTTTTGTTGAAGACCTAAATTTGGTGTCTTCTCAGTAAACCATTTTGTCAAACAAAATGACCAAAGACCAAACTTTTTTGGAGGGATTCATGAAACTAAATCAGCAACCAATTTTTCTGAAGAGTATTTTTTCATTGAGTAATTTTCCCAAATGGCCTTTCCAAATAAGTTCTCTTAAGACACAAATAAACCAAAGTGTATAAATTTTGAAATTTGGTTCCCAAATAACAATTACTGAAAGGTAAATGGCAAAGTGATTTGATATAGGGAAAGGAAATATTTAGAGGTCCTATAACTAGGATTATTTAATAGATATTCTAAACAAATATTTTGAGATAAAATGTCAAAGAGTAAATTCCTACAAAGGTTTTATCAAAGGAATTCATTGAACAAAATTATCAAACACTATCGCCATAGACCATTTTGTGTTACATATTTTTGTCTAGGAGTTTTTTCAAACAAGATAAGATGACACCTTCATACATAAAACTTCCAAAAATATTATTAGATTAGTCCAAATATAAGCATGTTCATAGGTATGCCAAATAAAAAAGTCATGGAATTACATAAGGCATTTCCATTTAGAATATCTTCAAGATAGGGTTATAGAACAGTTCTAAAATATAGTGGGTCCCTGTTATAAAATAAGAATGGGAGTATGTTGTGTAAAACACTATGCATCTCAACATATTTTATAACTTCATATCTATAATTTATATCTATCAATCTATCTATGGGTAATATGTTGAGTTGTAGCTTAGTTCCCAACTTATTACATAAATTCCTCCCAAAATTACTTATAAAATTTGTGTCTCTATCTGGTGTAATGGTTTTAGGAACATTGTACAATCTCACAACATCCTTAAAAATATTTATACAAATCTAGTTGCATCATTGGTTTTATTACATGGAATAAAGTGAACCATCTTAGAAAACCCCTCTATAACTACAACAACAAAAATTAAATCATTGACTCTCAATGTGTTTGGTAATCCCAACACAAAATCCATACTCAATTCTATCCATGTTCATGTTAGAATTGATAATGGCATGTAAAATCCTATGTTTTTTGCATGACCTTTATCCACTCAACATATTCTACATCTTGAAACATAACTTAAAATATATCTCTTCACCTTTGGCCAAAAATACTTTTCCTCCATCAAATTTATTGTCTTAACCTTACCAAAATGTCAAGCCAAACTACCACCATGTAATTCTATTATAATATTATCTCATATAGACCCAACAAGAATACATAATCATTTCCCATTAAGGAAATAACCATCGTATATAAGGTGATCATCATGAATAGTACCTATCTCACTTGCTAATGGATTCCTACATTGCTCCACTATCTTGTTAAAATATAGATAAGTATCATATAATTCCTTAACCACTTCAAACCCAAGTACTTCACTCACCATAGTAGTTAACAACCCCACTCACCTACTTAAAACATTAGCTACCTGATTATAATATCCTAACTTATTCTTTAAAATAAAAGTATATCCCTACAAGAAAGACACCCACTTTTCATAGATTTTTTTTTGAGTGTTCACATAATTTAAAGCCTCATGATCTGTAAATAAGATAAACTCCTTAAGTACCAACCAATGCCTCCATTGCTTTAATCATGTACAATGGCATAAAATTCAACATAATATGTATAATAATTTTGTCTTACCTAATTTATCTTATCGTTAAAATATGTTATTTTATTTCCTTCTTGACTCAACACAACAATTCCCAATTATGAAGCATCACAATCCACCTCAAAAACTTTGTTAAAATCTAGTTATTCTAAAATAGCTTTTTCTGTAACCTTGTTCTTCAACAACTCATAGATTTTTTTTGTTGCTCTTCTCCATGAAAATTATTTTCCTCTCATATAATTCATTATTGGCTAAATAATAATACTAATTTTTTAATGAAATATCTATAAAAATTTTATAAACCATGGAAAATTATTACATCTATGATGATCTTTGAAATAGGCCACTCAACAATTACCTTTACTTTTTATTCATCCATTCTTACACCATCTTATAAAATTATAAATCAAAAAAATAATAAATTTTCCTGCATAAACATGCACTTATTTAAATTATCAAATATCTTATCCTTTATTAAAAAATATTATATTATTATCAAATGCCTTAAGTGCTCTTCTTTAGTCTTATCAGATATCAAAATAAAACACCAAAAACTTACCAATGTATTATTGTATCATTGTGTTCATCACCCTCATAAATGTGTTGGGTACATTAGATAATGTAAATGACATCACCATACACTCATATAATCCATACTTGGTCTTCAATGTTATCTTCCATTCATGTCATCTATGAATCAAAATCTGATAGTAACCACTCCTTAGATCAATATTAGTAAATTATTGTTCTCCTCTAAGAATATCTATCATATCATGTCATATAAATGAGTTATATGAATTCTATACTTGATGGCAATTTTACTTATTATTAAACTATCCACACACATCCTCCACCCTCCATATTTATTTTCGTTTACAGAATTTAGTGTTTCACATGGCCTCATGCTCTCCATTATTATTCCCTTTCTCACTAATTTAGTAACCTATTTACTCTATTTTTCATGTTCTATTGAACTAATCTTATAAGCTACTTAATTGGCTGAAGATGATATTGGAATAAAATTAATATTCTTTTGAATGTCTCTCTTTGGTGGTTAAAAATATGATAACTCATCAAGTATAACATTTGCATATTCTTTCAACACTTTTATTTATTACATTGGTATTTTCACCTATTTTGTGTCATATTTATTTATTATTAATGCATAAAAACAACCTATCATCTTCATAACTTTGATAAATAATTTTTTTGACAACATGCTTTATACCTACCCTTATTATTTAAGAGGTTTTAAAACTAAATTTGTACCACATTTTTTACTTTGATCCATCATGGATTGATTTTCTATCAAATGATCACGGCCTTTCCCAATAACACATGGCATACATCCATTAGTATAATATCATACCATGTTTCATCCTTGTAATTTGTTCCTATAGAAAAATTGGTTAAACACTTTTTATCTACTATAAATTCATTTCATTTCTTAAATCATGAAATGAAATAAGGATAAGGATAATTTACACATTTAAAACCTAATTTTTCAATCATGTCCTTACAAACCATATTTTCACAACTACCAACATATATAATTACTTTACATATCTTACCTTTTGAAGTACACCTTATTTGAAAAATATTTGTTCATATGGATGCATCATCACCTTCCTTATTTTGTAAGTAATATTTCATTAGATAACTCATTATCTTCCTCATCATGAGATTTTTTCCAATATCTATTGCTGCAACTTTAGTATTTTTCTCTTATGTTTCAACCTAAATTAAATTCACTCTTGGGAAATAATTTTCCTCCTTTCTTATTCATGATAGTGTGGACACTCAAATGATATTTTTCCTTCTTCTCCATATATGTGACAAACATAAGACTTGAACTGATTTAGAAACCATCC